>BLKR01001502.1:0-281795 GCA_011170035.1 Teleogryllus occipitalis | reverse complement strand
TTTTGAATTTTTTTAAGAATAAATGAGGATAATAAAATTCTTTAACTCATCTTATTTATTTATGTTTACGATGTTAAGACAATTGTTTTGATTTTTAAAAGAAAAAAATCGTATTGCAGCGGGTTTTATCTTTCAGCTAATTCTACGTTGCAGATTGTCTTAAAATCTTCTAATTTACTTAGAAAGTTTAATATTCAATTTCATATTTACAGTGATCGAAAATAATTATAAAATACTATTCTATATTCGCTTATTTGAAAGTTCAACTAGCTGTGTTCATTTTTAAGAAACGCTGAGTATAGGATGATACATATACGTCGAGCAGTAACAAAATTTTTTTTTTTTTTTGCATTTGTTTGCTTCATTTAATCACTTACATGGCCATTGATGTAATTCAGTAAGCAACGTAAAGTGCGGTGAAGTTCCTGGAGTATTCTCCTCCGATCTCAGGTTAACGTGCCCCACTTCGTGTTACGAGTGCTTCCCATGTAGACACGGCTCTCTATCTCCCGAGCGTTGTTTATGTCCGTGTAGTTAAGATACGGAGCGTGTTGCTCGGTGTTTCTACCCGACCCACGTGCTTCGTGCATTTCCTTCACGCTCAACGCTCATCTCTGCAGTGTCGTAAGAATTGTAACTTTGCATTTGTGGGGAAGTTGTGACATAAATATGCTCGTTTTGTCTCAGTGCATCGAAGGAAAATGCCCTTAGAGATTTAGTGCCATTAAGATGCTAACGTTTATTTTTTGCACAAGACAATAATGCAGTCGGCAGTTTTCAAAAATTCGCTCATAATGTGGCTTATGCCGACCTAAATAACGCAAAGGAAGGAGACAAGGAACACAATTCATATTCATTGTGAATGTTAATTAAAATACCTCACATTTTAAGATGTCTGAAACACTGTCCTTGAGCAATCCTTGAATTCTAAAATTCAAAATCCATTATCACTTGTCATTTACCAAACTGTTTTTTTTTTCTGACAGATTTATCTGTATTTTACGACTCTCCTCTTTATAGAAATAGTATTCGTGTAATTCTGGAGTTCATGTAGGTAAACGCTTCAAATATTACGCTGAAATAATATTGATACTGGAATAAATATGAGCTAATAAATTATTTTCTGAAACTGATCGACTGATAGGAAATAAATGGTTTCTTTATTTAAAGTGTGTAATTATATATGAAGGAAATTGCTTGTGCTCTCATAAATCGTACCACATGTATTACATCGTAAAGATTGCTGAAACCCAGCAGGAGAATACGACGCGTTTGGAGCAGCGGCAAAGAGGGGGCAGAGAGAGGTAGCGCGTGAGGTGCAAGGAGAAGGAATGGTGAGGGGGCGGGGCGGGCCGAGATAAGGCTGCCACTGCGGCAGCCATTTCCTAGGACTCCCGAATGAACCGAACGCCGATAGCATCGCGGCATCTGTTCACTCACACGCGGTCTCGAGGCCCCCCTCGACTTTCGTTCCCCTGCCCCGTCCCCGCAACTTCTCCAACGCCATTGCTCCACCTCCGCTGCAACGTAAAGACGCGGAGGTTCCCTTCTTTGTTTTCTCCTCCTTTTTATTTCGTTCCTTCATTAGGATCGCGCCTGGTGACGTCACTCATGGTCTAGGGGCGGGCCGTACCTCGCCTGATTACTGCCGTGTATTATTGTTTATCCGCATTCAACCTCTGTCTCAAATGTTGGCATTTTCATATGTTCTATGCTTCGCAAAATATATTACTACATGTTAACGTATTGTATATTGTCTATCTTCAGCTAACAAGAAAGTAGTTTAGTCATATAAATATTGTCTACTTGAATTTTCAACATTCATACCGAAAATAAACGTTGGGTGCGTCTTAACAAAAGTTTATTCACCAAAAGTTTTACAACGCCAAATACTTTATGAGTCAATATTATCCCTTTGTTTGCTGGAAGTGCCCACAGCACTGGGCGCCACCCCCAATGCAGTGGTCGCCACTGCTGGCGGTGCGACGCCGATATCTCTTCCGCTTGCCCCCGGTCTCCCCGGCCGGGTGATGGCAAATTTTACCAAAACATGTTTCGATACATTGCTAAAAGGTTTTCGATGTCGATGAAAACATCGACGAGGAAACATAAATGTTTTAATTATAGACTAATAAACATGATATTTTCCTATTATTTTTAATTACAGAACGTAAAAGGGATATAGCCGACCTGGATGGCCGAGGTAGCTAAGAGCGAGTACCGACTCAGCGCTTCGGTCCGAAGGGTCGCGGGTTCGAGTCCCGCCTTGGGCATGGCTGTTTGTCCCTTGACTTTGTGTGTTTGTCGCGGAGGGCCTCGCGTTCTGCAGACCCCAGATCAGAGGAGCCCGCAAGTGTTTGTCTAGTGTATGGTCGAGTATGCATCCCTTCGGGACGTAAAGGTCAACCGGCTGTCGGCTGGATAAAAGCCCTAGGGAAAAAAAGGGATATATTTTATTGTTTGGTTACGAGCATGTTAGTAGTATGTACAAATTATTATCGAATGTAAACAATAAAATTAACGATAAAGAACATTGTGTTTTGCTGTCGATTTGGGTTTCACTGTCGATTCAGGCGATAACATACATTCATATCACGAGCAGCTCCCAAACTTCATGAAATTGCACAGGCGAAATGTGCAGCGTGACAAAATATCAATGTGAAGAAAACATGGAAAGCAAAATATCGATGTTAATATATGGGTGTTTCTGGTGGAGAACATGGATGTTTTCAAAGCATTGGTGGTGCCGCCGATGGTGCGAGCGGTCAGCTCGAAGGGGGGCGCCTCTCGGCGGCTTCCCATGCTTTGCCTTACTTACGCGCCGCCCCGGCACGGCGACTCTCCAGCGCCTTCACAGGAGCTGGAGCTTCCTGCTGCCGACTGCTGTGCCAGCGCTTGCGGCTTCCTTTTACTTTCTATCGACGGAGTTGAGGGACAGTTACGTAATGCTGCGCGAAAAAACGGCGAACTTTCGGCAGAACTCTCATTAGAGGACCCTGTTAACGAAAAAATCAATAAATTCAGTAGCTAAATTTAGAAAAAAAATCTAACATGGTAATCAGATTCCATGCTTTGTGGATTCTTGATACCGAAAAATCGAATGACGGCAAAACGCCTGCCTGTCAGGCCGTCTGTCTGTCTGTGAACAACGCTAGTAATCGTTCATTCAATTTTCTCCAAAATTGATATTCCCCAATCGATATGGTTGATGTCGAAGCTCCTTGAATTTGAAACCGATATTTTAATTTTTGTGTCGGTACTTTACAAGAAGCTTTGAAACATTTTCAAAATTTTCAAGAAAATGACTCTTTTTTATTAAATTTTGTTGTTGGATAGTGAGAAGGACGTTTAAGAGAACGGTGCAGGTCTCATGTTAGTTGAAAACCCTCATTTTTCGAAAATTGCAAAAGTTCAAAATTTTTTCGGCGGCTTCCTACAACTAAACTATTAAAGAAATATATTTTTCCCTTAATCTGCTCCTTAAAGATTGTTTTTGATAATTTTTCCTTTTGATGAGATTTTGTGTAGTTTTCAAAAATTGCAGTACTTTTAGAGTAATTTTGTATGAAAACACGAACGTGCTATTTTGGCACCACTAGCTGTACTAGTGACGACGTCGCGCCGGTGCCTCGCCACGCGCCTCTAGTTCTGGAGGCTGCCCACAACAGAGCGGCGAGCCTGACACGCTCGCCCCACGCCCTTGCAGCGCAGCACACACATCACATACTAGTACAATGAGGCTTACAATGCCATTTAGATTTTCCTAAGTCTTAAAGATACAGTGCATGACGCTTGCATGATGTTCTTTGATCCGATTGATTGATTTTATCGTGTTTTCGGGCGCGTCAATTGCTTTGGTCATTAGTCCCGTTAGTGTAGTGCATGTTTTTTTCTCGGGAGATGGCGGTGATCCTCCCCCGCTGAATGGCGAGATCCGGCACCGACCTACCGTCGGCTAGTGGGGTTTCCCCCTAACCAGGACTCTCCCACCAGCGGGGCACCGCCTCAGCCGGGGGACAAGCTCTAAACTCCCGACCGGTGTCCCGGAATATGTGATAGTGTGGTGCATGTTAGTGTGTGTGTGTGTAAGAGGAGAGGATAGGACAAGGAAGAGGAAGGACAGATCGCGCGCGGTCCGTGGCCCGTTTGATAGGGTACTGCTCCGGCATTCGCCTGGTGTTGATCGGAGAAACCACGGAAAACTACCGATCAGAGCAGCCGGCCGCTACAATTCTCCTCCAGACAGCGTCTGAATTCAACCTAGCTGAAAAGCTAGTGTCGAAAACCCTGCCGCCGCCAGGACTCGAACCTATGACCTATCGGTCAGAGGCGCTGCAGTGACATCAGTTGATGCACTGAGCTACCGCTACCATCCGATTCATCAAAACGTTTATAGATAATAAGCAATTTTACATTATTTTCAAATAAACTAAATTGATTTCGTATTAATTTGTAACGGTGTCTTTTTAAAGTACTTCATGGTGGGACCGTATTAACGGGTGTTATTTTCATTTTTATTCGAAAAAAAAATAGTACAATTATATCACTGAACGTGCAATGTAATTATTGAACTTTTACTGGAGCTTTTAAAACATAAAAGCGTCTTATCAGGTCAGATGTTGCAATAATTATTCTTGGCAGAGCAACAAACTTTACTTCTTTACATACATATCACCTCACTTTTAGTTTTCTAAGAATCTGTTCTTCCACAATTTCATCGCTTTATTTGGTGTAAAAGTAAGATGTTTCCAAAATATCACCAACATGTTTACCGCACATCGTTAGCCTGTTGGCATTAGTTTCTGTACACTGGCATACATAGTACGTCACAAGCTTATCCAAACCTTCCCTTTAATTTGATTTAAGTTCTGCCAAAATATTTCACGTTCGCGTTTGCCGCAGTTGCTCTTTAAGTTAGCGATGCGAGCGCCTCGCGAGTTGACGCACCGAACGAGCTTCCTCTGCGCGACGCCGCGCGGCAATTCGAAAGAAGCAAAAGCAAAACGCTTTTCAGATCTGTCCAATTTATACAAAACTCAAGTACATATCAAAAAAGATCATCTAGTTCTTCAGGTTTCGTACACTCGTTCTATGTTTCGAGGCCATTGTAGTGTAGGAGACCCGCGAACAGAAGCCGAATCGTCTCAACGCGCGGTTGGCCAACCAACGCACCAGAATTTCTGCAATTCTGTAATTTCTGCAATGTGTAGTCCTGTTGTTCAAAACACTCACTGAATGATTCCTTTGAGAACACCTGGCGAGAAGGAACCGTCTAAGTTTGTTTTTCGTTTCGAGAAGAGCGTTTTATAATTATTCGTAACGGTGTATTCGCTACGTGATTTGCAAACTGCTATCGCGTTCACACTTAATGATGGAAAAAGAAAATAAATCAGACGTGCATCGCAGCCCAAAGTCATAGCAGTTGTAGTACGTTAGATCTTCACATATTTCCTCTCGCGGGAACAAGAAGATAGCAAATACACGAGGCAGAGACCAATAAGGACACTATAATGTTTATTACTGGCATTATAGAATAAATTCGTTTTTTTTGGTATTTGTTTCAATATAATCCCCTATTTTAATATGATCGTATTGAAATAATTTAACTATACATTACGGCAGTCAAATTCAGAAATAGTATATACAAATTATTCATGCTAATGTATGAATTATTTATAATCTATTTTGCTTTTGTCGTACTAGCCTGATAATCATGAATAGAAGAAAAACCTTATCTGTTAGTAGGACTTCTAGAGAGGTTATACTGTATATCAAAATCAGTACGTATGGATTTTAAATGCTGTTGCCATTTTAAGAAAAAGGTTGACCTCCGTTATCTCGTCCTTTTTTTTTTCAAATAATTTGACGTTTCGACCCTAAATGGGGTCTTTTTCAAAAACCCTCAGATCTAAGTTTGCAAAAAGACTTATTACAAATTTAAAACAGAAAGTATTCTATATAAAATATTGTAAATTATAAAATCCACGGGTCTCTAAATGCGAACTGATTAACCTTTGCAGCTGATGATAACAAATGGTGTGAAACCATAATATTGCAGTCTGTCTTAATGGGGTTGTCATTACTAACTCCGCCTGCATCTTCACCCGCCGCGCATCCCGAGAAACGGGGGGGGTGGGGAGGGGCGATGTGCGAACGGCCCGCGACCTTGCGGAAGGCCGCGTGAGCGCAGCGGCCAGCGAGCGAGCGCGCGTCGGCGCGGCGACCTGAGCGCGACCCCGCGGCTGTGCGCGAGCGCACCCTGTGTTTACCCCGCCCACTGCAGCGCGCTGCACGCGCTTCCTGCTGCTGCACCGGTCCGACGGGCGACTGCGCCCCCCCCCCCGCCTCTCCAACGCAGCTGCACTTGGAGATCCACTGGGGCTGCGGTGAAGGTGGCCATACACGAGACAGCGCGGTTCTTCACCACCTACCCACGGACGAATTACGTTATTTTCGTAATATTGTGCGACATATCGCATATGTTCTTTCGACGTAATGCAAAAGGAACTATTGGTAAATCTGAATTTCCTTCAAAATGACCACTTCGTGTTTGTCTACTGATTTAATCATGCCAATAAACATTCTCAGATACATATTCATATTTCGTTCTCTACTTATATTAATTACCCTTCTCACAGAACTTTTTGAAAAAAATGATGGCATTTTAAGAGGTTTACATGGTTCAGTTATAATAACAACTTTGTCACATGTATTGGTGGCTTAAAAACTAACTTATAACTAATTTCTTACATCTAATACATTGGCTGAGGCCTATTTAGGCACCTCTGTTCATTCATTTCGGAGAACAATTTTAGAAAAACATGGAATGGATACTTGTTTTTTATTCTTGTATTGTGGATTGGGTTTCTGCACAGCGCAATTTCGGATAGAGATGGTATTTGCATGAGATTTGTATAAAAGTTTGAGGAGAGGTATGTGATGGGATAATTTCTCTAGATTAAATTCTTTATGTAGTTGATTATGTGTAACATACCATGGTGCATTTGTTATTGTCCTTAGATATTGATTTTGGATGATTTGCATTTTATGAATGTTTGTTTTAGATGCATTTAACCATATTGGACAGGCGTACAACAATAAGGGTCTTATTATTGTTTTCAATAATATCAGAGCAGTGTTGTATGGGAGATGGCTATTTCTGTTTATAAGAGGTTTAAGTTGGTGTAATTTATTTTTGGCTTGGTTAATTTTGATGTCAATATGTTGTTTCCAGTTAAGGTGTGTGACAATGTTTAATCCAAGATATCGTATTGGTTTATTTGGGAGGTACCAGCTTATTTGGGCATTGTTTAAGATTAAGGGGGAGGGGGCGTGTACGGTCTGAGAGTGAACATTTTTGCTGCAGTTTTAGATGGATTCAGGAGAATTTTAGATTTGCAAGCCCAGCTTTCGATTTGATGTCGGTACAGTTGAATTTTGATTTGTATGTCTGTTAATGTAGTTCCTAATGAGAATATGGCTGTATCGTCAGCAAACTGTGCAATATGAACTCCATTTTGTTTCGGGATGTCGGCTACATATAGATTGAAAAGAGTGGGCGAAAGGGGGGATCCTTTAGGTAGACCAGCCTTTATTATTTTGGGGTTGGATTGATGATTATTTACTGTAATGAAAATGATCGGCCTTAAAGGAAGTGTTTTATTTATTCAGCTATGTAGTGAGGGGTCCCAGCTTTTCGGATTTTATAATTTAATGCATTGTGCCAGAATCTATCGAATGCTTGGGTTATGTCTATAAATAAGGCTATTGTATGATGTTTTTTCTGAGATGACGAGTACATGTGTTCGTGATTCTCAGGAGTTGATGTTGCGTTGAGATTTGTTTCATGAAAGCGAGTTGTTCTTCAGGTATTACTTTGGTGCTTATTAGGTGTTTGCTTAACCGTTTTAATATTATTTTTTCAAATATTTTGGATAGGGTGGGCAATAAACTTATTGGTCTGTAACTATTCTCCATTGTTGTGTTCTTGCTAGGTTTTGGTACTGGAATAACTATTCCGCGTTTCCATAAATGCGGAAAGTGGCTTATTCTCTGACAGAAATTATATATGCTTGTTAGGAATGCTATTGCCAATGGGGGTAAATTTTTTATTATTAAATTATTTATGTTATAATGCCCGAGAGATTTTTTGTTTGGCAAATTTTTTATTATACTTTTGATTTCACTTAGTGAAGTGTATTCTTTGATGGGGTTCTTACTGGGGTTGCGCTATAGATTTAATTATTGTAGTCTGCTCTGGGTGGTTTTGTGTTGTGTTTGTTGTGAACGCGAATTCGAAGAATGAAGCTAGCTCTTCGGCTTTTTCTATTGCTGTGTAGGCTTTACCAGATGATGTGTTAAGAGATGGTATTATTGTTTTTTGTTTTAGTATTTTTTGTGAAATACCATATCGAATTATTTTGTGTGTTAAGAGATTGGATTTTATTTGCGTATTGGCGATCATTAAAGTTTTTTATTAGTCTTTTAATTACACTTGTGATCGGATTAAGTTTTTTTAAATTCAGGGTTTCTAGTAATTGCCCATATCCTTCGTGTAATATTTTTTATTTTATAGCATTTAGAATTTCAGGGGGTAATCTGTTTCGGTTATAGGCTTTTAGATGTGTGTGAGATTTTATTTGTGTGGATTCGAGAGTAGCGTGAATTATTGTGTTGAATGTTGAAACTGCATTCTCTATTTCACGTGGATGATTTAAAATTTTGAATTTAGAAACTTGATTACTTAAAGTTTTCTGGAATTTATGCCAGTTTACCTTCAAGGTATTTTGTTTCGGCGGAGGGGTGTGAGGGGTGGTAATTGGAGAGTTGTTATTAATACGGGTATATATGATCGGAGTCATGTTCAAAAATTGTTAGAAAAAATGTATGTTTGTGTTTGTTACTCCGATGTCAAGAATGTCTGGTCTTCTTAGTCGGTCGTATGGGTAGTAAGTCGGTTCCGCAGTTGCAATTATTTTTAGGTTGTGTTGATTTGCTATGGTTTCAAGTATTTTTCCATCTTGATTATTAGAATGACATCCCCAATGGGTATTTTTTGCGTTAAGGGCACCGAGAAGAATTGTTTTAGTATGGGATTGGAATATGTTTTCGATTCTTGCTGTGGCTATTTTAGCTGAAGGTGGTTTATATGCTGCTATTGCGTTTCAATTTTGATTATTTACTCTTATACTGATTGCAATTGTTTCTATACCTGGGGTATCGGCGATGTGTTTCATGATGTTCGATCATTGATTTTATAGCTTTCAAAACTCCTCCTCCAATGTTGTTATTTATATCTGCTCTCTCACAGAACTAATGGAAACTCCAAATATCTAAGCCCAGAAATGTATTCAGAAACGAGCTATGAGTGCATCGAAATGATTAACATTTCTGGACACTCATTCTAGAAAAAGATGTTAAAAATAAAGTATTTGTATGAAGTGTCGATTACTCATGCTGTTCAAACAATTGAGAGCCCCAGACAGAAATCTAACACTCATCTCTGGTACACGCAAAGTTACTCTGTTATTTGAGCCATCGAGACTAAATTCTGGGAATAGACTTATAAGGATTTTGCACGTGATAATTGTATACAGTTTTTCACATCTTATCGCCCACCGTAGTTAGCAATAAGTAATACGGGAATGACTGTTTCTAATAGTATGTATTTTCAGCCGAGATACGGTAGTGTATACAGTAATGGTGAACATACAGTAATTATTAAATTATTATTTATCCTTCATACTACCGTGTAGCAACCTGATAATCCATTTTCAGTGAGACCAAAGCATTGTCGCTGAAGATAAAATCGATTGTGTTATGATTGACAGCTTGTGGGCTGTCGTATTATATCAGACACCGCCTCCAAAATTTGCGTCCATCTCCAGAGCCGTTAGAGCGAAAATTGATGTTGCTGGATGTCCGTCCATCTAAACAGTAGTGATCTGATGTCAACGCCATTCATTGCCCAACGCGCTGTTAAGCATTAAGCTATAACCGACGCTCGATAGTTTCATGGGAAATGCGAGAGATCCGGCTGTATGCGGTACATCCGCATATGATCTGTATCCGATAACCATTTGCGAGTCACGAATTAAACAGAAACGTCATGCATGCACCTACTAAATGTGTACATCGCAGTAGGTGTTAAATAATACTCGTTGTTTTCACTTTGCAAATGGAATAAGTATCAAAATTAGCTACACAATACATAAATTGAATGGGTGAGTGGAAAAACAGTACTAGTCCAAAATTAGTCATTTCCGTTGTTTGTTTTTTCTGTTGTTGTTTTTTCTTATTCCTCTTTTACAGAAATTAGTGCTGAAGAATGTAACTACATGACGAATATTAAAACAGTTCAATATGAAGTCATTTGACTTCAAGCAAATGACCTCATATGGAAATTAGACAGATCCTCTTTGATGAATAAAAGAACAGAAACTGTCCTGGACATGTATTGCTCTTCCAATCAGGATTTCAGATGTATGGCTGCTCGCAGCTCGGACACGGACTGCTGGCAGCGGATGGTTCAGATTTGTTATATACCAGTGATAAGGGGCTGATGTACTTTTATTTGATTTATTTCTGATCGAGAGTGGGCCTTTACTGAACCGAAGAGCGAGAGGTGAGGGGAACAAGCGGGGGGCCCGTAATTTTCGTTGTTTTACGTTGAAAAAATGTGTTCACTGTCAAGTTTGTAAGCAAGTATTCACGAGTTTAAATTGAATATTGCACATTCAGGTAAAAACGATAGACAAATTATTTTGTCAGGTCTGTCTCTGAAAGGGGAAAGAGGAAAGCATTATAACAGACCTCATGCTATCAAGAACGAAAATCCTATTAAAATGAAAGAACATACAATATCATTTCCAACGGAAATTGCACACTTCTCATCAGATTCTTTAAAGTTTAGGGCGAGTAGATTGAACATCAAATCACAGCCAAAACACAGATATAGTACTGTTCACAAAAAATACTAACTTGAAAAGGAAAATATTATAATAAACGAGATTTACTTAAAGTTTCATCTTGAAATTTGGACGACCCTAAGTTATCTTACTTACGTGCGCTCTTGCAACAATAAAATGTGGTATTTTTGTGGTACATTGTTATTTTGCAACTAATACGGGTGGTAAATCTTCGTTGAGATGAAAACAGTTCAAGTATACAGTTTTTGTTTAAATTATAACACTTTAGTAATAAAGAATCACAAATATTCTTTAGAACATATTCGAATGGCTTGGTACATTTCTGAAATAAGAAACTTGTTTAAATCTCTACCTTTTTTGTCATATCTAATCAAACGTTATAAATTGAATTATCTCAAAATGAACTTTCTGGACTCGTACTGTTTTTGCATTCACCCATTCAATTTCTTCCTTTGACGTAGTGCTAGAGTTATTATTCATATTTGAATAACTTGCTAAAATGTTATCGAAATGAACATTAATCAATTACATCGCTTGAATATACGAAAAAGTTTATTATTTGTTGCGGTGTTACGATTTTTTTCATGATACCTTGATTGTAATAGATAAGCTTTATTGTCAGAGATGTTCTAAGTTTGAGCCCCGACCGCAACGAATTTTGGATGCCATCAATGAAGGGTCGGATGAAACAATTGCCTGTCTGTAAATTTTAGAGGTCACCTCGTACGTGAGAATTTTACCCGCCGGGGTTTGCGCATCTTGTGTTTAAACCAAGACATTCCGTTCGTGCGAGTTTTCGTCACGTCTCGTATACTCAAAACGATGCTGTCGCCACCACCGTTCGTTATTCGCCTTTGACCTGACCAGGTCTGACGCTTGTCTGACGCTGGAGTGAGACGCGTCGTTGTCTGCCTGTAAAGGACTTTATCCAGTACAGTGTTACGCGCAGATCTTCAGGATACGGTCAATCATGACGCATCTCAAAGAAAATTTGCAGCCGACGGATATCGTTCGTGAGGTTGTGGCCACAGGCGCTCGAGTGAAACAGAACGGGCAAACCTGTCGCGCATCCAGAGCGGCTGTGGGCTCTTCAAAGCCACGCAGAGGAGTCGTGTAGTCTCTGCGGGTGCGTGCGTTGCTGCGTCGTCGGGCGGCTCCGTTCCCAGTGGCTCCTCAATTATCGTGCCTCACGCAGCGCCCGCCCCGCCCTCCAGCCTCCCCTTCCACCTGCACTGCCGCACGGCACCCCACCCCACCCCGCCCGGCCCTCCCACCCGCCTCCTCGCCCCGCGCTGGCCCGTAGGCGATTGCGCCACTGACAGTGTCCGCGCTCGCTACTCGTGGGACAGGAAGGAAGCGCCTCGTTTGCAACGTGCACGGCCCTCCCCCTACTTCTTCTCCTCCGCGCCATGCCTCCTACACCAGACACGTCTCTGCATTGCACGCTCTACGCCCCCTCCCTTTCCTCCTCTGCCTCATCTGTCCACTTCGACACAAGAAACGTCTCTTCTTTGCCTGCTCTACCCCCCTCTATTCTCATTCTCTCCTGCACCTCATCTTCCTCCCTGTACTCTAGTTTTCCCTCCCCTCCTTCATCTACTAAGCAATCACATTCTATTTCTCTCCTCATCTGCCACCCCAAGATTTCATCCCCATCTCTTCTTCTTTTCACCTTCCCCACCTTTTCTTTGTCTATTATCGCGTACTTATTCTACCCTCCTCCTGTAACCTCCTCTCTCGCTCTCTTATAAATTTCTCTTTCTGCACCTTGTCTTCTACCTCCGTCTCCTTCCCTCTCTCATTTTACGCATATGCTTCCATCTCCATTGCCGCCCTCTTCCTTACAAATTTGTGATGCATCGTTGTCCTTTATATCATCTCCTCCTTCTCCTTTTTCTTCATTTTTCTTTTTCGTACTTTTGATTTCCTTTTTCCTTCCCCCTTTCTTTTCTTCTCTCCTCCTCCTCATCTTTTACGTTCTTCTCCGCCTCTGCCACTGCCGACTCCTTCTGGAAGTTTCGTCAGGAAAAGGTTGGTGCCCAACTCCGCTCTCGTCTCACTGCGGGAATTTCTCGGATTTTGTTTCGCTTTCGTGCGAGCACCAGAGGTATATTTTTTTACTCCTTTGCGGTGTTTTTTGCAAGTTATTAGCGCTAATTGCTGGAAGAAACTCAAAGCAAGAAAAGGAGACGTTGGTTCGCGCCAACTTTTCGTTTCGGAAGGTTTTCTCGCTTTTCACCGACTGCTTAGTTTGCCTTTCGCTCGCAAGAGGGCACGATCTAAAAATGTTTCTAGTAAAAATAAATATTTTCGTTGATATCGCACCTTTCTGAAGAAAATAAAACCCTCGAGAATTCTCCACAGAAGAATACTCATCAAATTTGCAAAGAGCAACTCTAAAGTATTTTTTCATACGAGAAAAGGTTTCGAACGACTTTATCGAGCGATCAACGCGTTATTGTCGTGGGCTCTCACAAATTAAAAGAAATGGCCAACAGATAACATGTAAAGTAAAATCATCTATATAATTTGTGTATCTAGTCTCGTTTTTATCGGAAACATTGCTTTACATAATCGTCCAGGTTACGCTCCAAAGTTGGCCCAAGTTGCGAGTTTGGAAGCTTGTTTCAAACTTGTTTGTTTTGCAGCTGGGAAGCCGTAATGACTGCCTGAAGAGGCTCCCAGGTCCTCGTTCTACGCTGCCTTTTATCTCTAGAGCTTACGCTACTACGTGCTAAAGCTGCTCCCGTCACAAACATTATGCATAAAGGCTTTTTCTTGTGCTTCATTCGCATGTGTGTGTGTTGTACAGCGTCTTGTACATTATCTTGAAACGACACCTGTTGTGTTTTACTGAAAATAATATCCGCGTCGTGTACATTCATCAGTACAGTCATCAGTAATATTTTCGCGTCACGGCCAAAGGAAAACTTACAGAAGTAAGGGTATCCATTTAAAATTATTCCTACTTTGGCGTTTATTCATTTTTATATTTCTAAAACCATCACAATACTTTCAACTTTCATATTTGTTTTTGCGTGTGTCTTTGAGCAAAAACTCTTTATTTCCTTCTGTATTACCATTTTGTTTGTTTACTCACTTTTTCAAACTAATAAACATCCTGAGACACATATCTGTATTTCGTTCTTTACTTCTATTATTCACTCTTCTGTTATTCACAGTACTAATGGAAACTCCTAATTTTAAAGCACAAAAATGTATTCAGAAACGAGCACCTATTGCATTCAAATGATTAATGTATCTAGAATAATCATTCTAGAAAAATATTTTAAAAAATAAAATAATTGTACAAAATGACAATTATTCTGTTCAAAAAAGCGACATCCTCGATTTTGAATCTAACCCGCATCTGCCTGAACACGCCCAATTGCTCTACCGTTTAGGCAACAGAGACAGTAAACTATGCAAACAACATTTTAGGGATATTTTCCGTGAAAATTATATGCATGTTTCAGTACCTTGACCTCGTTGTTAGCTTTAACAAAAAATAACAAAATAATGTTTCTTTCATAAGCCAATAAACCCCGTTTTACAGATATGTAGCCGTGACTTGAAGACTATTTATAGAAGTGAGTCATATTTAAGCATCGTGAATACGGTCGCCAACGCGGATACAATTGGGGACGTCCGTAAGTGTGCATGAGGGTCAAACCCTGGGGCCATTCGATGAAATCCTGGGGTGGGTCCCGCCGAAAGCCAAAGGCGCCGCCGAGTGGGAGGTGCGGGCGGAGGTCAATGAGAAAGGAGCGTGGGGGAAGTCGGCGCTCTCCAGCCGGCAAATCAGACCTCGCCGATCTCGGATTGCAATATGCCCCAATCGCTTAGCCCAGGGGTCTCCAACATTTTTTGACTGTTCAATGTCGTGTGAGCTTCTTTTACCTGCATAAGGAATACATTTTTAAAATTGATTATCATGAAGCTAAAAAAATCGTTTCAGTTCTGCAGCTAATGAATAAGGTGATAAAAAGTATAAAAAAGGATTCTGGTTGCTGTCAGTGCTACAAAGAAAGATCTTAAATTAACAGCATGCAACAGCATGTAAACTGATGAAATTCATTGAACGTACAACATTCGTTACTTTCTAAACTATGATTACACAAAGACTCTTGATGAATTATGAAGTGGAAAGTCTTTGGCTTTTGCGTTTCAAACTTCTTGAATATCTTAGTAGATATTTTCTACCAAGTATGTCTTCGTAACACACAAATTGCGTTTGCCACCAATAATAACACATTCAATATTATCTTACTAGTCTAAAGTTGACATTTCTTCTTGAGCTTTTGAAATAATTTCTTTCTTGATAGTAACATTTTGTAAGGTAAGAAATGCACAGCTCCAATTTTCCTTTCCTTCTCCCAATTTTTCCAAACCTTCTTCCAATTTTTTTTCATTCACGAATAAATACTATCAATTGACTTGAATATTAAATATTGTTTATTATTTATTATCATTTTTTAAATTAATGTATCTAAAATATTGTAATTGTTTTCTAAGTCGGTCAAAATTGCCCAACGAGCTCAATCGCCGCGCGGGTCGTCGGTTGGAGAGCCCTGGCTTCGCTCACCAAAGGCATCAATACTAACGAAAAGGATCGTTTATGATGCAGCCACGATAGAATGAATAGTTTGAGTGTTGACCGCTGTGATTACGTCCTGATTTTTTCTCTTGGTAGTTGTTTTATGCTTTCTCATATTTTTATTTATAATCATGCTGGTTTGGCAGAGGACTACCTGGAAACAGTTTGCACATCAGATCCACAGCAACAATAGATGTTTAAGATTTTTAACGCTTTTTGCTGTACCGTGCTTGCATTTTGTTCTTAAAAAGACATTAAGAGTTTTCTTTTTAAGATTGTAATTTCATGCCATATACTGTAGGTAAATCAAATTGAATAATTTTTTATTTTATTTTTACAGGTGAGTATTTGGAAGCTGAGATGAGTATTTGGCAGCCAATAGTCGACCAGAGGTGGGTGAGTTACAAGATCAGTTTGATGCGAAGAGCATCATACATGGCATCATACAGACATATGGAGCTGAAATGTGAAAATGAATTCATGTTCACATTGCAAGTTCCTTTAGGTATGATCTTAATGTTCCAGTAATCCGTCGATTCTGTTCTTCGGCAACTGCTGAATGTTCAAGATAATACAAGTTAAATAAGTATCAAACATGTTTTGCAATGTAATGGTTGTTGCTTATTTTTTGAAGCCTGTGTATTTCTCATAATAATTTTCCACGGATTTCATTTTACAAATTTACGATCCCAATTTTTTTGTTCTATAAGACACAAAAAAAGCAACTCCATGTCTGAACGACTATGTGAAAATAAACGAAGGAATTAAAAGCGAACAAGTTAGTTATGATGGAAAATATTCGATTACCTTGAGGCAAAATAAATAAATTATAGTACAATATGATTTATGTGAAATCTAGCAAATATGTAATTTATTGGTGACCGAGAAGAAAAGAAAAACATAATTGCCGAACGAGCTACCGCCTTTGATCGTGTATCTCTCACATACTCTTGTCAGGTAGCCGAGCTTCCAGCAGCTGCTTCGGTGAATGTCTTAATTTTCCTCCTGATTCGATTAATATTCGTAGCAGACATTATTATTTGCTTGAACTTTATTACTCACAACCCCATATTTCTCATTTTTTTCTATCATTACTCCATGCCCGTTTGTAAGATAATTGCTTCTCCATAATGTTTCATTATGTTTAACTTCATGTATGTTCACTTTAAGTAGGAATACGGAGGATATGTAAGCATCGAGTCAGAGGTCGGTAACTCCCTAGTCAGAGGCGGCGACTAAGTGGAAAAGCACCATTAACAATGTAATTCATTCCGGGCAGAACATAGAAGTATTTTTTAAACATTCAAACTTTAGTTGATATTTCTTAATTGTTTTAATTTTACGTTAGAATATAATTTTTTTTCATTCTCTCGTTATTGGCGTTGCAAGTTCCGTAGATCAGTACTATAGTACTTTTACATATGTATTTTTGGCGACTTAAATTAATTTTAAAAACTAATTTAAAACTAAAATGAACTACTCAGCGTAAGTGAGCTCAAGAAGCGCTTTACTTATTCTCCAATTCGGTCTGTAGGTTCAAAAAAGGTTGAATTGGGAACCTGTTTTTTAATTCTTGTACGGGAATCTGAGATTTGAGTGAGGTTGAAATGGGATATGTGGTCGTTTAGGTTGATGTTTGAGTAGAATTTGCTAGAGATCTTGGTAATGAATGGAATTATGCATGGAAAATTTTATTATTTGTGCATCTGTAGAGTTGAAACGAACCACGGGGCATGCTGTTTTGATCACTTAGTTTTCGGACGTATTTATTTTGAACTATTTGAATTTTGTATAAAGTGGTTCTTGAGGCATTTAACCAGATGTGACCCACATAGGTCATGATAGGTCGGATAATAGTATGTTTGTAAAGGGGCATTGTTTAGAGAGAATTTACTTTTGTAATTAATGAGTGGTTTTAGTTGGAGGATCTTTATTTTTGCTTGATGCATTTTTGCATTGGTATGGTATTTACATTGTAGCTTCGTATCAGGTTTTAGTCCTAGATATTTGATGTGTTGATTGGGTTTAGTCAAAGGAATGAGTGAATTACTGATTTGCAGGAGGGAGGGGTAAACATTTGTCTGAGTGTAAAGATTTCTGCATTAGATTTTTCGGCATTGAGTTTGAATTCCATTTTATGGACCATTCATCAATTTTGTCAAGGTACCTTTGTATCTTATTTCCTATGATGTTGCAAGAATAACCGGACCCTTAGTCAACAAACTGCCATATATTGGTGCTGGGTGCTACTGAGATGTCAGCTACATAGAGATTAAAGAGTGTGGGAGATAACGGAGATTCTTGGGGGAAGCTTGCTTGTCTATTTCTGGGGTTTTATGTGTGGGTAAACGCAAATTTCTGTCTGATAGAAAACCAGTTCTTGAGTTGAGTAGTAATACCGGGGTGCCTACAGATTTTAATTTGTGAATGAGGTTGATGTGCCAAACTCAATCGAAGGCCTGGGTTGGATCTAGACACGTGACGATTGTACGATGCTTTTCTGGAAAACTTCCTGGATGAATTCCTTGACACTTAGTCATTGGTCGGAGGACATTAGAATATCCTAAATATTTAACCCAAGTTCTGAAATTTAATTAGTAATGTATTTTCAATATAATTTTTTTAATTCTATAATATTCTAATGGAAACATTAAAGTACACATTTTGGGACTCGAACTTAATTCCAATAGAGATTCTATGGGAATTCAGTATTTCGAATTCGTCGGCTTGTAGGCGTAATTAGAATAATACTCTGTCATGAATGGGCCACCAAAATCGGGTCGCGCACAAGGCTCTCAAGGAAAAGGGCAACCACGAACAGGAGACGGGTTCCACTCGTGGGCGTTTCACCTGATGGATTGTGGCCACGGGGTAGTGTGCACTGGCAAGGGTACAACGGAATGGGCAACACTGCCTCGAAGTGCACGGCTCCCTTGGCGAGTCCGATGTTGATTGTGTTCGAATTGGGAAGCGCCCCTCGCCGCGCTCCAAGCGCCATCGAGGAGGCGAGTTGTTGGTTGGGTGCGAGACCGACTCCTGTGCAGCGTGCTTGTGGCGCAGTAGTGCCCCGAGATGCGCGAGAGACAAGCACTGTAGGATTCAGAGCACACGCCTTCCCGACCATCCAAGTGGGATGTGGGTGGACAAAGAGGGTTGGGAGCGGATGGTCTTGAGTTCTCCCATTTCCCTTGCCTTTCTACCATCATTCACGTCATATCTTCGTTATTTCGTTTCCACGAAATCATTATTTCAGTCCAGGTATCACCATACGTTTTAGGCGCTAGCAATACTGAGATAGAGAGCAGTGGTTTTCCGTGAGTATCGTCGCCGCTTCCAAGCGCGTAGGACGACGCTGAACGACGGAAGGAAAGACAGTCGATGGTATGGTAGAGGTACAGCTTTCATGGGAAATGCACGAGCGCGCCTTTGAGTACGCGTGAATTTTGTTTCCTGCTCGATTAATCTCTCGTCTTTGTGGGCGTGCGCGAGCGCGAGCGCGGAGGTCGAGGTGGTGCGTGGCGGCACCTCCGGAGGGGCAACAGAGGCGCCCTCCCTGCATCGTGTTTTACGAGCGGCCGCCGGAAGCGAGGCATTACAACAATCGCGGCGGCGGCGGCGGCGGCGGCGTTGGTGGGTGCGCGCGGAGCGGCGGGGGTGAGTGCCCCGCGCTGGGAACGTCGCCCCGCCCCGCCCCGCCCCGCCCCGCCCCACCCCGCACGGCGGCGCTCTGCCCAGCGAGTCAGGGCCGCCCGGTCGCCTCCTGCCGAACCACGCGACGCCGCCGCCGAGTCTGCATCCTTCCGTGGATCGGCGTCGGAGCTAGAATCTTTGTTTGTTTTTCGGAAAGAGCTCGGCAAGGCAACGCGAACTTGAATGTTCCGTGACTAATATTTCGAGAATCGCGATAGCGATTTTTTGACAATTCGTGGAAGTGTACATGGAAAAAACAATCGAAATTCACTTTTGATAAAATTTTAGATTTGATAAAACGACATTTTCTACTGCATTGTACAGTGATTTAAAACTAACTTAAAATCCTGTGAAATGCAGGTAAGTGGACTCTTGATGGGTTTTTACTTGCATCCTTCAACTGTGATTTTATTGCTCCTTTACCTTTATTCATCATACTAGTATTTATATTGTAGATGTATCACTGTGGGTATGTATTAGTATGGAGATATATCATTGTGGAGATGTATCACTATGGATTTGTACCACTATGGAGATATATCAATATAAACTAGATCTAACATTAAATAAATGTAGAGTACAGAAAACGATCTTGAAGACATGGCTGATCTCTTGAAGCATTGCACTTCGGTCGTGCAAGGTCTAAGCGAATGGATTCTTGAGCCAATGCTACGTTTAATGGATGTCGCACGCTTTGCAATCTATTCGCGTGATGCCATCTTGCTCGCAGAGTATCAACTGTCACGGATACATCACGCATGACAACATCACCTTGATTGACGGAGAAAAAAATGCTCTGCGGTAGTCAACAGATGGAAATAAATGCGTTGTCCAATCAGTCACGGTCATTGTGAGGATGTGTTTCCTTAACTTGTTTTACTTTTTGGCACATCATATCAGTCCATTCACTGTCATGTTTTCATATGATGTATATTCATCAAAGTGAATGAATGGTAGCAGATTGTTGAAAACAGTGAAGTTGTTTATCAATATTTTATCTTTGAGATTATTTTGGACTTACAGGTCGTTTTCCAGAAAATGCCAGATATTAATTTATTGTCCTAATAGATTATACTTTAATATTATGTTATCGAGTTTATGAAATATTTTAATGACACAGTTTTTGAGATCAAAATTGTAATTTATTCACCTGCAGAAAACCAAACACAAATGACATTTTAATTCGTCAAATTCTTCATTTATGAATGCCTCGTTTTACGTGGCGAGACGCAGGCCATGAGGCCTGCTCTTCCGTCTGACCACGCAAATTTCGTTACGCTCCTTTCTCCTACTAGGGGAGAAAGAAGGTATTACTTGGGCGACGAAACAGGCAATTTGAATTTAGCTCAGAGGCATCATTTAGGCTTGAGGATCTTTTAATGCAGTAAATCTACTAACATGGGACAGCCGGCTTTACTTCCCCTCCGAAGAAAGACGTACGAAGGACTTTTTCGCCCTTAAAAATCCACGGCTTCGATCGGGTTTGAACCCGCATCATTTAACCTTACATTAATTTATTTACACTATTTTATGTGCAATTTTATTGAAGTTTATTACATATATTTTTGCTCGTCAGTGCACCATATCTTTAACATTGTACGTTTCCCAATAAAAAGGATTTTTTTTATATTGTGAATATCATTATTAGATATTCACCGTTAACTTTTATTCTTCTGCACTCAGCTGAGCACCATGCTTCTCAGTATCTTCCAAGTTCCATTTTTAATTTAGAAAAATCCAAATCTTTCAGATTCTAGAGTGCATGCGGACTACATCGGCTTCGCCATTGACCAACCTGTTGAAGCGATCTTTAAAACAAAATCCCAGTGAAAGGATTCTTTCCAAATTTTGCACAAAAAAATTCGTTTTGGAATAATTTAGATTTGCTGATATCCTTATTGAATTTCATTGGTATGCATAAAATATTGTGCTGTGCATTCCATTTCAACTATCACTAGATAAGCTGATTTCACTTGACACCCGTCGAGTTGTTTTTTGCATGGATCTTCACGCTTCATTGCGTGCGCAGTTTCGAATATGGAACATGAAATGTTGCGTATATTAAACATAAAGAGACCTCTATTGGCGTTTTTGTCTGGGTCGTTGGACACGCGCTGTTAGTTCAGCAAATCACGCGTGAGTGGCCACGTATAGCATTACGTGCTCAGTTGAGTGAACATCGCTCATATGATTACGAAACTCGAGGGAATCTTACGTCAGCATTTCGTAACTGGTGTCATTCAATATACTTTGAGAATAAGTGTTAAATATTTACGAATTGTAATTTACTTTTGTCTCCAATGTTTCAGAAAGAAATATTAAAAAATGCAGTTTAAAATCGAATTAATACAAGAGTTAAATCCGTACGTTATTACTATTCACGTGAATTCTATACATTATTATTATTATTATTATTATTATTATTATTATTATTATTATTATTATTATTGTATTATTATTATTACTATTATTATTATTATTATTATTGTACTACATTTGTCACATTTACCATGAACTTTGTATATTTCTGCTTTTTGAAATAAAATTAAAATGTGTCATGAACAATAAATGGTGTAATTTAGAAATAAATGTAAGTAAAAATCATGATAGCGTATTAATAATTAAATTTGTTCAAAGAATTGCCTCCCCGGTCGGGAGGTAACAGGATCCCAAAAAGGTGTCAGGGTGGTGACAATTATATGATAGCATATCTTCTAGTGTTTATCGGTAGAATTTGGGGTTCCTTGATAAAATATTTATGTAATGGAATTGGTAATTCTTAAAGATCTTAAACAGAGTTTGCCTTAAAACGTACATGTACATTTTGGTGACACACGAATAGTTACATGATAACTTACCGCAATACATTTTATACCTTGAATAATCTTCACCTCACACATTGAAAGCGTAATAAATATGACTATTGACGGGATCTATTGAGGCCCAGGCTCGAATTGAGCAATACAGTCGTGGGAAGAAAAAGATGATGTGCCCGTGAAACAGCGACCTTTTCCATTTAATATCCCCAATCAGTAACGATTTGAAATGTTGTTGACGTTCCCTGTGTACACGAAAGCGTCATTGGGCGGTTAGTTCTAAGAGCTACCAGGGGCTTCAGGCCACTCCAGCGCTTTACGCAACCGTTGTTTTGTCGGCCTCTTTCCGCGAGCTGGAGAAACTGCGGCATTCGACATTCGCAACCGCGCTCTCCACCTCCCCTTTCCACCACCCCACCCCCCGCGCAAAACAATCGACGCTGAAAGAGGAAGCTCCTACACAAGAATTCGTGAAATAATTAGCCGTTTCTTTTTGTCCGCCGCGCAAAATCGCGATTATACAAGCTGGTGAGTAGACTATCCCGGACAATAACCCTGATTTTTTTCTGAATAGTCCTAGGGTTTTCGTCAGTATGCCTTCGTGGTTGCCTACATCCAGGTCTGCGCGTGTAATCTTGAGGTTCATTGTAATCAAACTTTGGGATGATGTTCTTACTCTGTAATGTTTGGCCGGAGCACTTTCTCACAAGATCAATCTACGAGCCGCCATCGCCACAGGCATAGGTAAGCGTAGTCTGAAATGAGGGGGGTACTACATGTCTGGACCTCTTTTTCCTTTTAAGTTTCTTTTTATTTATTTGTTACAATTTTAATAGTAAATTAATAAAATGTACTTCAAGGAGTGTGATTTTATCAAATGGCTGGAGTGGTATCCGATGGCTAGGAGCACTTCTTCCCGAAATGTATTACGACGGTCCAAATTGTCATGATTGAAAGGACAAAAATCAGGCAAGTTTCCATATTTTCTGAGGAGAAAGCAACTTTTCCTCGTGTGGTGGGCGGTGGAGGGCCTCGCGCCGCGCGCTGATTGGCCTCGTGGAGCGGCGCGCGCTCTACCATTTCGGGCGGCGGGCGGCGCCGCGCGCCGTGGAGTGTTTGCGCGGGTGCGTGCGCGTTTTTGTGCGTGGACGACGCGATATTTGCGTGTCGCCGCCAAGCGCCCTCCACGTTAATTGGACAAATGACGAGCCCGCTGCGGAATGTGGTCCGTTCCGTTGGAAAGAGTTTGTGGACAGTTGTTGTAAACTACGTTGTTCTTTTAGAAGATAAACAGGCGACTCGATTGCAACAAAGCGTCGGTTCATTTAAATGCAAAACGTTGAGTTTCCTCGCCTTCAACTGATGCCGTGAAGTTCTTCAAAATAGTTGTAAAATGTTTCGTAAATCCTTGGTATGGCGTATCTGCCCATCATGTTATTTGCTCCAATAGTATTTCTGGACTTCTATATCAATTATTAAACTGTATGAAACACACCCTTCTGATGTTTCTAATTCATTTTATTAATTTGTATTACTATCTTTATTATATTTATCTTTACTATTTATATGGTCACTGTAGTGCAGTCATCTATTGTGTAACATATATTAAAGCTAACACTCACATGTAAAGTGGTAATTCCGCTGATCTGGTTAAATGAAATAAAAAATAATAAAAAAATTATCAAAAATTTTTACACCAGCAGGTGATGATTTAAAAATTGTCAAGACTATTTTATTATTGTTTGGTTCAAACAATAAACTTATTTGAAAAAAGACTTTCAATTATTTTATTCTGTGATTTTAAATAAACTAGAAATTGAAAAGGAAGAGTTAAAATAAAATGTGTCAAGCAGCAAAAATTCGTCAACATCATTTATCAATTATACGATTCATTATTTGAATTCTTTTCTGAACAGCTTTTTTCAAGTTATTGCTTTAGTTAATTCCAGTATATTGTAATCAAAATATTTTAATGTATTTAATTCTTTAATTTAATTAACAATATACTAGAATTCAGTTAATTCCAGTGTATTGTAAATAAATTACTAAACTATTTTTAAACCAATAAATGTTATATAAAATATTATTTGTGTTTTTACCTTACTATTTTTTTCAAGTTATGCGCATATTATTGAAATGGCCTTCTTCCTCAAAACACCAAAGTTCTATGAGTAGTTAATAGACCAACGCCTGGTGTCTGAATGTTGTCTTTGTGCACGCGTATATCCAAAGTAGTCAACAGACTATTGGCGACGAGGCAGCAGAAAAGGCTTACTCGTGAAGTGTCCGAGACCAAAGAGTCAATACGTCGTGGTATTTGCCTGCCCTCGCTTTAGGTTCCACAACAGCTCGCTCGAGTTCGAATGGCCTTTTCGATGTTCTCCTCTAAAGGCCATTTGGAGACACTTCAATAGCTCCGGACGGATACAAGGGTCGCTATTGATATGTTTTGTGGCCCAATCGCCATTCACGCTCTCAATGGTCATTCAAAGGCCGACGGACTCGTCTCAGTCGGCTTCCCGAATTGGAATTCCACGTCAGTTACAATACGCCTTCTCTTGAACTCCGAGACGTGATGGACATGAAATAAATCTTTATCAATCACTCTCGATTTGACTAATTGATTTATGACGCTATGATTTAACGGAGCGGTTTTGTAGCAGCATGCCGCGCTGAAAAGGGAAGTTTTATGATCTAGAAGACTTTCTCACCTCCTCTCCTCTATCCTTTGTTATGTCATGTACAGTTTCTTTGTCCCTACACTTCTGTCACCACTCTTTTTACTCTCTCTACGTCTTCCTCTCTTCTCTCTCTCTCTCTCTCTCTCTCTCTCTCTCTCTCTCTCTCTCGGTATCCTCATTTCCTTTTCCTCTCTCCCTCCGTTGCTTTCACGTGAATGCCTTCCCACCTTCTGTAGAGTACACGTTTAAACAGATTCCCTCGCAATCATGTTAACGAAAGAAGACGCTCAAAAATTGATGTCGCGCTATTCTCACACGCGCGGGGCGAGTTGCTGCAATGGCGCGCAAATCCCTCGCCAAATATCTTATGGCTCCTTTCCATCGTCCTTCGTTACTGGGAAGCACAGCCACGATTGAGGGCTTTGGGAGGATGTAATCCACCCGTCGCTTGTCCAACACGCGGCTCAATGTGCGCGCCTCTGGCCTAGCGCAGGCGAACAGGGTGGCTGTCCATCGGTAACTGCTCTGACACGGGGCCCGAGTGCTACGCCCCGCTGTCCCTAACAGCCGATGCCGATCTGATCCACACCCACCCCATCGCCACCACCTGTGTTGTGGTCTCCAATGCCGTCGCTATCACTGCCTTAGCTTCTACGCTACCTCTGCCACCCTCTCCGCCTCCGCCTCCGCTTCCGCCTCCGCTTCCGCCACTGCTTTTGTGCTCGTGCAAGCCACCGCCTCCTCCGCCTTCTCAGGCTCCCCTTCAACCTCCACTTCTATCTCCACTTTCGCCCCCATCACCGCCTCCGCCATCGGCAATGCGTGTGGCTGCCACTACCAATTCCCACCACCACCACTTCTACCTCCACCCCAACCTCCCCCAGCAGCACTAACACCACCATCAGCACCACCACCATCACTACCACTCTCACCACCAACAACACCAATACCACCACAACCACCTCCACTACCGTCACTTCCACTTCCTCCTTTACTACGTGGTTTACCGCCACGACCTCCTTCCACCGCCAGCACTGACCCTGCCCGCCTGTAACTGCGCCCCACCCTCATTGGCACCTACTTCACCACCATGTCCTCCGCCACAGAGGCAACCGCCTCCTCCATCGCCCCTCCCGCCCCCGCGCGGCCCCGGACCGGATTAGGTTATAAATCTGGGCGCGAATTCCGGGCTGGCTCCCGGGCGCTGCGCCGCGCATGCGCTGCCCGCAATTAGGCTGCGATTTGGGCGCCGCGCGGCGAATTATGCTAATGCAGAGTACACGGCGCGGCGTTTACGGCGTGTTTTATGCCCCGATAGGGCGTAATTCAGGGCCGTAACGGCGACGCTCTCCAGGCTGCTGCTGGCGCGACCCTTCTGGGCCCTCGGGCTCTTTCCGCCTGCGGGAGGATCAAGTGGTGGAACCGCCGAGTTCCGAGTGTCTGCAGGAGAATTCTAGCGATCAAAATCAGGGGAATGCTGAAACAGTATCTTAACCAACGAACCGCCCGCGAACGTTCTTTCCTCTTGTTCTATCTCCACCTCTTACTTACAGACACTTACACATACATGTGCTACACTACCTCCCAGAAGGCCAGCTCTCAGCTTGGAGCTGTTTCTGGCTGGAAGGGGGTGGCCGACTGTAGGGAGGGACTGGAGGGTGATCCCTAGAAGCCGACGTGTAGGCCGGTGCTGGATCCCACTTATAGAAGGAGACGATCACTGCCACGTTGTGTTTAACATATACTACACTTACGTGACTTATCTCGGTAGGTGACGCGCCCACAATCAACACGCACTCACAGATTCCAAATACGTGGAATCACGAGTCAGCTTGATACCAATTGTCTTGGGAGTTGCTGGAAAGTGAAATGCTTGTAAAAACATATGGATTGGTAGTTGGATACTAGTTGGTCAATAGTTGTAATTATTTTCTGCGATGATTTATTCTGGGACGTGGCAAAATTGCTGGGACGTGGCATGGTTGTTATAGCCACAGCGTGCTTTCGCCTGTGCCGCCGCTACTTAAGTACGCTACTATCTCTCGAAGAAAGAAACTGAGCCGAATTCATTAAATGCCTCTTAAACTTTTTCGAGGACGCAATTGATATTTGGAACAAAGATGAAGACATCTGAACTGTCCCTGAGAGTTTTCACATTATTTGGTACTGCCGTAAAAATACCATTTTTTCACATTTGTTTATTTATTTCTCATTTAAAATAGTTAACGGTTTCAGAGAAGTTCCTAAGGCAGCTGAAACCCCTTTCTGAGAAGTTCCTTATACTTTATTAACTTGTAGAAGAAATTTCATTATTCGTGAATGACTTGATGTCAGTATTTGTAGGATGGTCATATACACAGAAAATGTAGATGATGTTTGAGGACAGGTAACTTTAAAGTCGAATGTGTCGCGTTATTTTGTTTAGATATGGTTACATTGCACTCGGGGTAGGTGTTGGCAAAAGAATCTAAAGTATACATACGCTGTTTGTCTTTGCGAATTGATTATTATTCGCCTTTACGTGCTGAACAGGTTCTCAGGCATGTTATGTACTATATACGATGCTTCACCTTGAAGCATTCTTTGTCTTGTGCGCTGTGTGTTCGAGAGTCACACTTCGCGTAATGGAGTGGTGGAAGTATTAACTTACACACTCGGTACACGATTCATGCATCTTCACTCCCCCAGGTCTTGTAGCCACCAGCAGCCAGTCGCTTGCTGTGTCGAAGATCTCACATGACTTCAGTGTCGTCTTTAAACTCAACTTCTGCTGACTGATGTACTCGTGTTGGCTTAGAGAAAATGTGAATGAGGCTGTGGCTTCAAAGTGTGTAACTTTCCTTTGAAACATTTGGTTTCGAAAAGTTATTCATAATTGTAAATAGGCCTTTAATTCTCATCACGCTCAAAATCAAATTTCTTCAGTACGCGAATAAGTTTTGTGTGAAAACGATGATATTCTTTTTATATTACATGTTTACACTGCTACGTATTGTTTTACTATTATATTCATCAATTACTTTACTAAATCATTAGTATGAAATGTAAATGAAATAAATCATAATTGCTATAAGGAAATGATGAAATGTATAATGACGACGTCTTCCTGTAGATTGATGAAAAATATGGAAACTTTCAATGTACGATATTTAAGTCAAAACAAGAGAATTTAGATTGAAACAAGGCATTGCTTTATATACAAGCTACTGAATTCATATTTTATTTTGGAGACGTACACTTAACATTTTTCGACAAACTTGAAAAACGTATGGTTTGCATCACGGTGAAATTTGAATTAGCAATTAACTGCTAAACAATGTTTGTCATAGTAATTATGGATATTGCATCTGAGCTTCTGCGTTCTGTCTATTCTCCCATTCTTGCTTTATGATCTATACTCTTCCTTTCCATAAATGAAGCTGATATCGGTTTGAGAAGTCCGACGCCCGCGTTTGTCTGAGACAGATGTTACACGGTGGTAATAGAGTGTATACTCCCCGTTTAGAAGCCGCAGCCGATTGGAATCGATATTTGGCGCGCGGACCGGCACTGCCAGGTCGACCGGCGCGCTCGCCGCGGGACGCGCGGCCGCCGCGCAACCGGATCCAGCGCCCCGCGATAGGCATCTGTTCGCCGCGCGCGGAAGCGGCATTTGTGGGACTCGGTCGAGGAGCGGCCCGGACCCGTTCGGAGCGCTCGTTCCCAGCCTCGAGAGCATCCAGTATAGGGCAGGTGTGGGCACTTCCAACCAAGAAATTGGGTAATTCGTTGGAAACCTAAAATAAACCTACAAAGTGTATCTATTAAACAAAATGTTCACTGAAAGGAAAACGTGCTTTAGGTGCTCAGGGCATCAACTGATGTCACTGCAGTTCCTGTGACCGGGAGATTGTAGGGGTCAAACCCGGCGGTGGCTGTATTTTCAACATTAGGTACTAGCTAGGTCGGATTCAGCCGCTGTCTGGAGGAGAATTCTAGCGGTCGGCTATTCTGGTCCGTAATATTTCCGTGGTTTCTTCGATCAACATTAGGTCAATATCGGAGCAATACACTAATAATCGGGTCATGGTCCTCTTCTTTGTCCTATCTTTTTCTTTACATACATTTACGCTTACACGTACTATACTACACTTACTTCACTACCACATATGTCGGTAGACCAGTCGGGAGCTTAGAGTTGGTCCCGGCTAAGGCGGTGTCCTGCTGATGGGAGATACTTGGATGCGGAAATCCCCGCAAGCCGACATGTCCGTAGACTGTCGCCTTGCCTTATCTCACCATCCGGCAACATATTTATTGTTAACATTAGACTCGGAAGTGCTTCGGTCTAGATTGTTCTACGTCCCATCAACTTTATTTTGACTAGTAAGATGATGAAGGTTTCAATTGGAACCAATATGGCGTTATGTAGCCCGTCATGTGACTGTATTTATTTTATATATTATTGATGGGTATATTATTGGTTCAAGGTTAACACCTGAAAACATCTTTATTGAACAAAATCTGAAGCGTCTTAAAAAACGTCTATAAACATTACGTAAAGAGATGTGACAAAGGGCTTTTTGTTTTATTGCGGTACATCAAAACCTACGCACTCCCAAATTCGACTCACCGATGTTCCGTCGGATCGCCGCCCGCTTCAGAGCCCATAAAAGTAAATCAACCTTTTCTGGTTTTAGGTCTGGATTAGTGAAGTACAATGTTTCATATCCTAAACGTTCTTGATGACACGATGCGATCTCGTGGCAGGGCGGCACGTAGTTGAGTCGAGGCAGAAATAAGATGGAAGAAAGCCATTGAAGTGGAAGTCGGAAAATGTTGTGGGAAACGTGAAAAATATCGCAAAACAAGTGGAAAAAATTGGAAGGAAGAAATAATGGAAAAAGAAGAAATTGGTGAAAATAGAGCGTGCTCGGCTTTAACAACAAAGTGGTATTACAGCTGTACTGTAAACAATCATATTATTCTTTGCTAAAAAACAAAAGTTTATGTCCCGCTGAAGTCATATTACCGAGTAAATGGTCTGTTGTGATAGATGAAACTGAAATAGAGATGTTTTATTTGGGAGTTGTTATTAGAGAACTCCTTTTTTATTTCACTTTTCTGGATGTCTCCATAAGTATGTGCTCTAAACATTCCTTTTTATTTTAATGCGTGTTTCAATTGTCCTCTTTTATTAGAACATAGAAGACTGAAGACAAATAAGACGTAGTATAGTGGACATAGTTGGTTTTGAGCCCAGAAAACAGAAGGCTGAAGACAGCTGAGACTTAAGGTAGTGGTCACAGAAGAAACTGGTGACTTACATAGATATAGATTTAGAATAGAGAAGGTTGAAAGCAGTTGAATTTTAAGACAGTGGTCATTTAAGGCAGTTGAAACTAAGGAAGCGATGGTCTTGGAACAGAGGAGGCCGAAAGCAGCTGAGACTTCGGATAGTGATAATGGAAGACAGAGGAGGCTATGTTCGCATTGACCTTAAATAGAGGAGGAAAAAATTCGATATTTTCATTGAAGACAGTGTGGACTGAATTGGGATTGATTGATTTTTAGTGATTCCGGGTGTGTTAACTACTGAGATCATTAGTTCCGTCAGTGTAGCGCCTGGTGATCTTCCCCCACTGGATGGCGAGATCCGGCGCGGACCTACCGTCGACTAGCGGGGTTTACCCCAACCAGGTATATCCCACCAGTGGGGCACCGCCACAGCCGGGACAAATTCTTAGTCCCCGACCGGTCTTCTGGCATGTGTGGTAGTGTAGTGCATGTTAGTGTAAGTGTGTGTGTAAGGCGTGAGGATAGGACCAGGAAGAGGAAGGAAAGATCGCGCGTGGTCCGTTGCTCGTTTGTTAGGGTACTGCTCCAGCATCCGCCTGGTGTTGATAGGAGAAACCACGGAAAACTACCAATCAGAGTGCCGAAAATCCTGCCGCCGTCGGACTCGAACCTAGGACTTTGCGGTCAGAGACACTGCAGTGACATCAGTTGATGCACTGAGCAACCGCTTCCGTTACTGAATTGGGGCTGGTCTTACAGATGAGATAGAAATCAGCTGAGACTTACGATCAGGAAGTTCGTGGAAACTAGTGACATCATCTGATTTCGCAGAGACGAAGCCAGTTGCAGCGCAGCCGCGAGCGCAGTCGCCCCGAGGGCGGCGCCGGGCGACGAGGGCGAAAGGTGGCTGCGCGCGGCGCGGCGCGGGCGATGATTGTAATTTCGGGGCGTAAATCGCCCGGCGGTCGGCAGCTTTACGGCAGCGTAAAGTTGTCGCGGGAAATGAACGATCGCCGATGTTTATGGCCCGCCGCGCGGCGCCCACGCGACCGCCGCCGCCGCCGCCCCCGCCGCCGTGGGCGTAGAGTCCCTTCCTGGGCGCAGCTGGACGCCATGTGGGAGGAAATTGCTCGTCACGCCGCGACTGAAGAGCTCGTAGGTGGCGTCCCTTGCTGCGATGGCTCAGTGAAGATCCGATACCGCTGTAGCCTTTCTGAAAGGGTGAACCTACGTTGGATTTGCGCTGCAAGTGGAATTTCAACTCTGGCTGTGTATAAATGAGTCGAATTGAGTCGTTGTTTGGAGCAGAATTCTAGCGACTGGCTACTTTGATCAGGATAGTTTTACGTAATATTTTTTCTGTAAATACCAGGGGAATGCCGGAGTAAAACCCGAACAAACGGATGGTCTTACCGGGTGACTATAGGTGATCTTCCCTTCCTCGATGACCCACTCTCAGTGATCTCTTTTCTCCCTGTAAATCGGTTTACTATCAAAGTGCCACCCTCCGTCCCCCCAGGTACAGGGCGGAGCCCTCTGTATCTCCAGCCTAAACGAAAAACAAGGGTCACACGGTACAAAATACTGTGTTTTTAATAACTGATCCTACAGCATATCCTAGGCGATAAAATGTGAGTATTTTTGCAAATCTGTCAATAGTAATAATAATTGTATTGTATTGTATTTGTATTTAATCCTTGTACTTTGGAAATGTATGTGTCTATTGCTGATGTAAATGTTCTTTGCCTGTATTCTTCTCTTCCTCTCCCTCTCATATGTTTGCACCTGTCCTCAAACAACTGCGCGAACAATCTATGGAGCAATGCACTCTCACTGCGAGTACGAACCGCTCGTTCGCAGGACGGACGACCCTTCTGGGAGCACAGCTCGCCTCGTGTAATTCTTACATCCAAATCGGAAAATAAAACGCCCCTTGGCCTCGCCGGCCATTATTTCCCGGGCCCACCAGCCCTCTTGGACACGCCGCGTAATCCCCATTACGCGTCCGCTGCGTGCTTGTCATCCGCCATCTTGGCGCGACCTCTGCCTCGCCGCCCACTTGTATCTCCGCTGCGTTTGCGCGGAAAACGGGAAGAGGCCGCGCGCCGCGACGCTACGCTGCGCGACGTCTTCCTTAGGTGCACCGCCGCCGCCGCCGCCGGGATTAATGGCGATTTAATGATTCCCTAAACGCTTAATCTGCGCGCGCCTGCCGCAGGAGGGTCTCTGAGGAAAAGGATGGGGTGACGGTGACGATGGGATTGATAGAGACAGTGGTGGCGAACCTCCCTCGATTGGGAGGCACCCTCGAAATGTTGCAAGTTCTGTCGTATCTGTAGTTCTCCTTGGCTTTGAGGATCAAAGAGACGATAATTATTGGGTTGAAGGATCTAGAAACGTAGAATCTGTGTGATCGGAGTGGTGAATTTTTGCTTTCTGCTAAATAGCTGGTTCCATGTCTGTCAAGATCTCGATGAGACATCTGGAGGCCGACTGAGATTATTGGTCATTGCATTACTATAATATTTACTCAGATCATTTCCAGGCGTATTCCAAAGCAGTACCGTGAATAATGATCCGGAGTCCGCATTCTATCGCCTCCTGCCGTCCACTCCTATACGTAGAGTCAAGCGAAAAGCTCAAGATAGAAATGGATCCAGCAATGGCCTTCGCAAATTTTATCCCCGAATTCACAGAGGCTGTACGTAGAATCAGTGTCAGAAAAAGTGATAGTGGTATTTGAAGAGCGTGGCGGTAGCCTTCGCGAGGGTGGTGGGGAGGTAGAAGTGCAGTCTCCCCGCGTTGGCTTAGTCCGATCGTCCATCACGCGCGACAGGCACAGACCTCCCCTCCTTCTCTCCCCTTTCCCCTCATCACTTCCCCTCCACTCGACTCATTCTACCTGGCCACGCAGTCTTCTTCTGTTCCCTCCTCCCGAATCCGTAATCCCTCAGTCTAATACCTCCAATGCGCGACTGCGTTCTTGACAGAATGCGTCAGCTGAATAGAACGGTGAACTAGTCATTGGCTTCCAATAATCTACAGTGAAGTTCGCTTTTTGTCATGTTGATATGTGAATAATAAATAATTCATGAAGTTTCGTAACTCTTTGTCGTTCCTTCAATTTGGAGATGCAACATGGGATATTTCAGTTCTCACGAATCAGATTATTCTTTTTACTAACCCCCCTGTTATATGTCCTTTTATATTTGTCTCTTGATAACAAGTGCCATTCCCTTTGCTAATACTGTTGAGTTGTGTGTCTCCTCAAGGATCCAACTACATCGACATAGAGGAAGAATTATTTGCGTGCGGTGAATAGTTTTGTTGTGGCATTCTTTGTATGGCTTCTCTATTGTTGCCTCGTTTTTTGCGGTTTCCTTTACGGAATGAAAAAATTCACTTAATTATATACAATTAATTATACTTTTTTTGTTCACTTGTAGGAAAGCCGTCACTGAAATGAAAAAAGTGCTTATTGAATTAAATTATTGAAGATAGAGATACAAATAATCCAAGACCACAAGACAATTTTTACTGACAAAAGTATAATAAATATGTTAATGTAAAATACATGCAGTCCATTGCTCATGGAAGATTAGCATCATTGACCTAAATTGTATTAAGCACCAAACGAATATCAATAGGAAATTAAGCAGTTGCAGCGCTTTCTTTTGTTTTCGGTAGACGCGTACTATGCCGTCGGTTTCCTAAATAATAAGAACTGAAAAATATTCGCACATTCATTTCTCCATAATTTCTACTCAGTTTCTTTTCCGGAAAAGACGATGTTGGTTGGGCAATGGAAACGAAAAAATAAACTGGAAATAAAAGTACACATATAAAATAATTTTATACCTGCGAGACTGAATTCCTGCACCGCGCACCTCGTTAACTCGCCACCCCTGCCCCGTCGCCTAAGCCCTCCTCACTCCTTCCACCGCCCCCGCAGCCACAACGACCCGGTCGCCTCCATCGCCTCAGTCGTCCTCACCGCCTCTCGCCTTTCCCACCATCCTGCTGCTGCAGCAACCGTCCTCACCATCCCCATCACCCCACGGCCCTGCAGTCGCCCTCCAGGCGGCTCGCGCGCGTAACAAGAAATTCCTGATATAATTATTTTTCCATCTCGGCCCGCCCCGCCCCGCCCCGCCCCCGCCTCACCGGGCGGCCCTCGTGGAGGGAGAAGGGGCGCGGGCGTATGTAGGAGAGAATCCGCCGGGAGAAGGTGACCTTATTCGTTGCAGGGGTTACTTCTGCATTCCTGCTGCGTGGCGGGGAAGGCGCGTTTGTGCGAGGGATTGCCAGAGGGCGAATGGAAATTTACGGGGGAGGCTTACTTCTGTATGTCGCGGGGAGGGGGAAAGATGGTTTTTTGTTGGGTATGCGACACGCCGATTAAGATATTGCTTAAGTAAAACGATGTAACAAAAATATAATAATTTGTAGGTACCAATACAATACAACATAAACACGAAAACAAAACTTATAAGGGACCTAGTACATTATTTGATCCTATGAAGTTTCCATTACAGAGAGAAAGTGTACCAATGTGGTAATACGGTAATCAAACTAAAAAATGTCCACTCTAGAGTCAGTTTTTCATGATGTAGACTTTCGCTAATGAGTGTTTACATTTCATATGATTTACAAGTGCCAATGTTTTCCCAATCAGTAGCGTGTAAACATTATTGCTCGTCAAAGCAATAAATGTCATTATTACTTTGGTGAAATTCTAATGTTACATCTTATTATTGATGTTCAAGTTCCCGAAGTATTCATAAATCTGCAAACCTTGAACTACGTTGCTCCTATTAAACGTAATTGATCTCGTTATAATTGTTTAACGTATTTTTTTGTAGCTTATTAACTGTGCCTGAGGCTATGTTCATATTTATTTAGCAACAATACTGTTATTCCATTTTAAATTTTGCAATTAAATTTGATAATAACATTTGAAAATTCATGGGCATCTTTTAAAAATTGTTTATTTGAATTTCTATAGAGACCACAAAAAGGTTTCACATGAAGAAGTCACTGAGTTCAAACTATTAGTTTAAAGGAAGCTTTTCAGAAATTTGTGTATAAGCACAACAAAATATTTACTCCTTCACTTAGAATGTAGAATATTTATCATTTCAATTTCCGAAAATATAACACAAAACAACGTAGCCTTATTTATTTAGCCGATCACCTAAGTACTTAAGTCTGTAAAAGAAATGAAGGTAATCTGTAATAAAAAAAACATGAAGGACTCCGCACGGATATTGATCATCCAGTGATCATCATCGGACCGAACACTGAATGGCTTGTATTCCGCAAGAAATGTTGTGCATGTAGTAATTCGCAATTAAAAATATGCACGATTTGTTTACAGCTATTAACATACCTATAAATGTTATGTGTGTTATTACTGCCGAGGCCAAAAGTTAAAAATCGAGGCAGAGCGTAGCGGAGCCGAGAAGATAATTTGGACGAGGCAATAATAACATTGTAACATTTCGTGGTATGTTCAGCATTTTATCGGTCACCATAAAATCTCACGAATTATTACGAAAGTAGTAAACATATGAATATTGTTGCTTCGGCACGTTAGTATGATATTGTGGAGTGTTGCTTGCACTATATCTCTAAACAATATTCGTATACCGTGATACGAGAAAGATGGATGCAAATAAGCCTAAAAATACCTAAAGAAACGACGAAATTGGCGCGTTGACTTTCATTGGCGACACCTTCACATCGTCAGTAAATACGATTACCGGCGTAGTTTAATTTGGTGGCATGTAAGGAAAATGAGGTTATTTTACCTAATATACATTTTTCCAATTTTACTATTAATAATATTACAATTAGAAATAATTATTCTCCAAACCAATGCGAATTACTTCTGAATTGTTTGAATCTGATTTGTTTTGTACATCGCGATGTTTTTTCCTTTACAACCATTTGACTTGCGATGAATCGGTGGTTGTTTACGTTGCTAAGGACGTTAAAACGTGTTGCTAAGGATGTTAAATTTCTTAACATACAGGTAGGTACAAGTGCACTTAACAAACCTACAGGGTTACATGTTAACAGGAGATAAAGACGCATGTGACTGATAAACGTAGTTGAAATTTGAAGCAGTTGGCCGTGCTTGTCCTTGTGCGGAACGGGCTGCGCTGTCGCTAAGTGTAGGCGCCGCGCTTCGGCCTCGTTCCCTCTGCGCCACGTGTGCTCCGCGGCCGCGTCGCGATGCGACGCCGCTCATAATGCGCTTTGTGCGGCCGCGTGGCCCCTTGCCCTAATACGGCGCTGCCCCGCCGCCGCTGCGCGCTCCATCATTGTACCCCGCGCGGGCAGTCGCGAATGCGGGCGCGCGACAAGTCATTTTTCCATTCGCCGTCGCCGCCTCCGCCGCCCACCACCATCCTCACTACTACCCTCATCATCTCACCCCTCCCTCGCCATGACCTCCCCTCCACCAATGCCACCTCAGCATCCCTGGCGCCGTCATCACCACACCGTCACAACCACATGTCTCCACCCCAACGTCACCAGCACCGCCCCACCGCCATTGCCGTCGCCTTAATGCCGGCTGTTACGGCGGAGTACAATAAAGAAGACGGAATGGGACCGCGAGATGTTCTTTCTATTTTCCGGAGTAGCCCGCCTGGCGTAGTTAACGTCTTCCCGGGAGCTTCATTCGCTGGCCGACTTCGTTGTGAGACTAACCACTCAGCGTCTGGACATTGTGCGCATTTTAATGTTACGTTCAAATAGAAATAGGCTAATAGAGCTACTTTGTTGTAGTAACAAGCATTTTACCCTCGTTTGGATTTGAATTGACAACTGTGAAGGTCGGATACAAGTGGTTCGCCATTACATTACGAACATGCCAACACTGTTGTAGATACTTCCCCTCTTTCAATTATTATTGTATGACATTCCATCTTCTACTTTTTTTCTATTTCTCTTCATCGTTTCCTGTTCATTCGTATTTCTTCCCCTATACTCGTCCTCCTCTCCTTTGAGCGCCCCAAGGTTCTACCTCTTCCTACTTCACAGCTGATATCTCCAAGGTGGAAGGTTCTGGACGTTCCGGTCGAACCGCCCCTTCCGGCGATGCAGTTTTGCCTTCCTAACGGCAGATGACGCGAGGCGAGTCGAAGCAGGAACCGGAAGCGGCGGTTCCCACGCCCCCGCGTGTGCTGCGCACTGGGCGCAGAGCCGGCAGGTGGGAGGGGCGGCGCTGTAGCACCTGGCGTGACGCACCCTCTACGCACGGTAGCCACTGTGCTTGAGGGAGGGGAAGCTTAGAACGTTCGAAAATAGCTCTTTATTGTAAGTGACAAGTTGATTGCAGCGTTCTACTTGCCTAAGCTGCTTCAACACCTCGTGAATCACATTGGTATTCTATTGCATGGAGTTTCACACTTGGACTATTATGATTTTCGTTACTGCCACTAATTGCTCGAGCAAGTAGCTGAGTAAATTAAATACCGAAAACTACTCAATTTTAGGAGCCATAGTTTTGGACATCGAAGCTATCTCTGCAATCTTAAAACGAAATTTCTTTTACTGAAGAGCTGGCAATCTATGGAGATCAATTACTTGTAAAGTAGTCTGTGCCTACCGCTCATTATTACCTAAAAAATACTTTTTACACATTTAATAGAAATCATAGAAATATGTTTTCTGAATTAATATTTGTCTACAGTCTATAATATTTGTCCTTGCAGCGGAGGATTCGTCAAGCGACTTCTCCGGTTCGACACTTTGGGCACCCCTGTTCACCGTTTCCAAAGGTTCCCGCGCTGCTCTTCAATTGTTCTCCTTCGAAGCGCTTAAAATCTATTAGGAAATGTTTCGGTTAATCAAATATTCATGTCTCTTAACGATCTCGAGAATTACTTCGGCAAAATGCAAAACTTTGAGAGCTTTTTTCGCGGACCGCCACTCGCGCTCGAGTGTGGGCGGGCAGGGGTGGAGGGGAGAGGTGGGCGATGTTGCCATTTTTGCCTGCGGAGGCGTACAATTTCGCTTTAGGAAAACTTTTTCTGCTCTATCGATCGGGTGAAATTCATTCAGAAACTTTAGTGGCGTTTTGAATAAACTTTTGGCTGGGAAATTGAAATATATAAATGTATGCTTTTTAATAAAGAAAAGAGGTAAAATGTCTTAGAAAGTTTCTGTATGATTTTCATTTGCACCTGACTATCATTCAAATTTCACTCTCATAACATTACCCAATTATTTATGCTCAAGATGCATCGTTTCTGTTGGAATGATCTCCTAAAATAATTTGGGGCTACAAGTTCAATGCAATACAAGTAAATCAAATTTTAATAGAATCGATTAAAAAAGTAAAACACTTAATTTTCATTAGTATTTACACATGTAATCCCTTGCGGCTAAATCTTATAGAGAGTAAAAAAAACATGTAACGTTATTGGTTCAGACAAATTTTCTCTCATGATTTTCATTGTGTCATCCAATGCATGCTTAAGAATGCTAGGCGTTCTAGGCCCGGTAATATTTCCCTTACTAGGACTCTGCTTGCTGGAGCACGTGTTTAAGGTGCATCCTTAACTCCGGCCACTCACCTTAAGAGCCTCGTAAGACCTTGTGTATTTATGACACGATGTAACTACAGTGTTGCCAATCTTCGCCCCTCGCCCAGTCATACGGTTACGTCACAAAATATAGATCAGCACTGCATTTTGAAAAACCAAGATTCATCAATATCTGGAGCATTTCGTATCAAGCAGTATCGTGTATTATCTTTTTTTTACATCAGGTGCATTTGAACCTGAATTCCGTTGGCGACCTTTTAGCTGTCTGTGAGCTTAGAAAGGGATAGTGACTTTTGGCTCAATCGTGCAATGTGTCGGTTCGGGCAGCCGTGGTTGAACCACCGTCCTCGAGCATCCAAGCCGCCGCGGCGGCGCACAGTGACCGCCGGTGCTGGAAGTAGGCGCTGCTTTCTCCGAGGAGCGCTGCCTACTTCCCGCCGAGCAAACAAAGCCCACACGCCGAAAGCGCGCGGCGCCCCTCGGCGCATCGCGACGCCACTCCCCGCCGCTTCCCTTTCCACCTCCACGCCCACCCACCCACCTCGCCCCCTCCCCATCCGCCCCGCTCCATTTGCTCCTCCCGCCCATTCCAGCGCATCTCACACAACTCCATTCCACCCCGTCCAAGGTCCACTCCGCCCCGCCGCCTCCGTTCTGCTCAACCTCATTCCTCTCGCCCCATCCCGCTCCATTTCGCCGGCTCAAACTCACCCCACATCGTCCCTCCCTCCCGGTCCCCATCGCATCCTCCCGCTCCGTTCCGCTCCGCTTCGCCCCCATCCCCTCCACCTCACCTCCATCACGCCATTCGACCCCACTCCACTCCACGCCCCACCCTATCGCGTTCCTCTCAGCTCGCTTCGCCCCGCTCTAACCGGTGCAACCCTGTAACCTCCGTCCCGTACCGTCATCCTCCACCTCCGGGTCCCCATCGCGCCCCGCCCCAACCCATCCCGCCTCGCCTCGCCCCTCCTCGCCCGCCCCGTCGCTGTGCCCGCGATGGCCCGATTTCCGTCCGCGCGTCATCTGCCGGTCAAGACTGGGCCGCGCGGTCCGACGCTGTCTCGCCGCCGACCTTCTTTCCTAGCGCGCAGTTCCCATAAGGCGGCGCCTCCAAACGCGACCCAGAAGCGATTGTGCGCGAATAAGAGGGTTCGTGGCCTCAAAAACTAACTTTGCCTGCTCGACCGCCATTTGTGCGGGTTCTCAAGAACTGTTTGAAAGCGTATTTTCCTTAGAAAGTTATTTGAACAGTTCCAAAGAATCCATAGAGAAAGTGTTTGCTTCCGTCAAATGAAATAATATTTGGAATTTCCAGACTTTAATGTTCCAAAACAAATGTAGGTTTTGGTAAATTTTATGAATTCTATTGTAAATGTTTTGGGAAAGTACTTCAAACAATGTGCCCCTGCTCTTTTTTGTTTGGCGTCTCTGTTATCAAAATGCGATAGAATTGCCACGAAACCAAAACGTCCACCCTTGTGCTGAAACATGTCCGGCGTTCACTGGTGTCAATTTGAAACAAGCCCCGTCTTTCTATGTAAAAAGAAGCCCCACTAGGAGGGACATTTTGAAACATAATTATTACTGATAAATGTAATTTGGGCGCCAGGAACAGGTTACACTTGAAACCTAATGATTCATACGTAATTTAAATATAGAGATATTCAAAAGCCTTCCAAAATAATTTTGTGCTAGCTCAGTTAATTGGGGTTCGAAGTTCATAATTGTTGCTAATTACTCTGCCACCAATTATTCAATCTGCCATTCATACGGAGTGGCGAGGAATTTGAAAATCTTATTAAAATGCTGGATTGCACGTAACGAACAATGATAATCGGCTTTCTTTCAACTTAGCAAATTAGAATTTGTTATATTGATAATCAAAGTGAATTCATCTTTGGTCATGACCAGTTTTCTCTGCATTACAATAGTTATATAACCTTTTTATTCATTCGTGGGTCTTCGCGCGCTCTTCACTTCGTTCGATGGCGCCACGTAGAACCTTCTCCGTCGACGCAGCAGAATCTTGCTTCTGGATAAAGTCCTCGTCTAATGTCCGTGTCTGCTTTCAAATTCTCCCGGCGATACTATTATAATCCGTGACTTCCCTCACTAACGTCTCGGGTGGACGCCTAGATACGTATTTTTCTTCTTACAAGTATGCTCTATCCTAATATAAGAAACGATAGTTAACTTTATACAACTGTCAATTACAGTCTTTCCTCGATCTAGTAAAAAAGCCAACCTGCTCATCACCGCGTTGTTCTAGCAAATGAATGTTCTTCTAAAAACTCGGAAGAATCCGAATTTTATATCTTTTTCTTTTGTCTCTCAAAACAGTGCTTATCCCGCCTCTGCTCTGTCATTTCAACCTAACGAAAAAATGATCCTTAACGCCGGTTGTTTATTTGTAACATAGAGACCCCCGCGCGATCGTCTATTGACATCCCTATATTCTACGTCATATAAAATAACATTTCGATAATAAAAATGGTTCGTCATTTTGGTATATCACAATACAGACGTTAAAAGGAAATTTTGTCACAATCACATGTCTGCCACATTTTTTTATCGGAAATGATTTTGACAATGAAGAGACTGTATTAATAAAAATATACTGATATTCGTTTCAGGTTAATCACATTATTAATCGTAGCCCTGATTCCTTCTGGAACATATCAAATGAACATTAAGAACAGAAAATGTAACAATATACATTTTTGCTTCAGTTCTCAAACACATAAATTCATTTACTTATTTATTTACGATGCGTACCGGAACTGTGAATGATTGATTTGTTGTGATAATGATGAGGTGCATGATAATTGCTCAATTATTGTGGAATAGGAGGAAAGAAATGTATAAAACAACGAGAAAACACGTTATTTTCCGCCTCAAATTCCTCGTGTTTTGACCGACATATGAACCTCAATGCCCAATGTTAAAAAACTAATGGCCGGGAGACTGCGCTATGGGTCGATGAACTTCAAAGTCTTCTTAGTTCTATCCTGACATTCACATTTTTGTAATTTTTGTAAATTTTGGAGATTTTGTAAAAAAAAAAAAAGTTGACTGCAATGTTAGGAGTTATCTCTCGTGAATGCAGAGAACCTTTATTATGCTTCCGGAGCCTCAATCTGGGTGGCCTGCCTGGCATTAGAAATAAATTGTTGGATAGATGCTATTTCTGTGAGTGATAGAGCCCGATGGACAGCGGATACGGAGGAAACCCGAGAAGTCTGCCTCCAGCTTGTTTTTCCCCCACAAATTCCACATGGCATGACTCTTTGGTATGTGTACTTCAGTACCCTCGGGTAGAAAGCTATCGTCGACGTTCTGAGCAGTAAACGAGTGCCTTGAGCACGAGTCGCCCACCCTGAAACTGCATGAAGGACTCCGCTCTTCCGAGCCGCTTCCGCGTGGTCTGCGCAGGGCGTTGATGTCTCTCAGGCACTGACTGCCTGCGAACACAGAGCGGCCGGCACGCAGCGAAGGCGACTGGTAGAGGATATGAAATTTTAATGGCAATGGAAGATTTTCAACATAATTTTATTTACAGGGACCAATATTGTATTAGCGAAACAAGCTTCGATTTCTTGTTTTTCTTCTTCTCATTATTCTTCTCCTCCATCTTTTTCAACATCAAGCATCATCTCTAGGCCACGTCTGTTAGTTTCCAGTCTGTAATGTCAGAACATGTCTTCACCGTACTGTCGGGGCTGGGCTTTTTTTGTTGGTTATCCCTTGGAGTCTTCAAAATCCTTTTTTCCGATATAAATGAAACGGCAGATTCGTTCCATTTACTTCTGTGAACTTGGTTCATTCAATGATTGACCTATTTCAGCAATAGAGCTTAACTTGAAATTTTGGTACCACGTGCTGCAAATTATTTAGAAGAAGATTCGTGGAACCGATAATTTTATGTATAATAATTTATAATAACAACAGTCAGTGAAATATATCATTGCTTGCGTCAGTACGCGCGGTTGGGGACTTGTTTCATACTAATCACTCACGCATGCAATTGTGGCACAAGTTTAAAATTGACATAACTGAGTGAACACGTTGTGAACAGATTGACTAGCAATCTTTGAAATAAAAGGCTGCCACAGATATTTAGATAGAGAGGCGCTTCATATTGTGTTCAAATGGCAAGTGACAGCCACAGACGTGACTAGCCTAAAGTGAGTGGGCCAACTTCATATTGGAACGTGCAAAAGAAGTCAAAATTGGAACTTGCAAAATATGATATATTTTACTAGGAAATGAATAAAATTGGCTACAGAGGGGAAATTATAACTTTAACAATTCAATTAATAAATGCAAATGATTTGTGTTAATCCATTGTTACAATTGCCAGATGACTTATAGAGTCTCTTTCCCGAATATCATATAACAATTTCCCAAATTGTCGCATTGAAAATGGAAAAATGAGAGATTGGACGTATTTAAAAAAAATAATATATTGTATTCCGTAAGATTACGAGGCCCATATCAAACAATAATTGGAGGGGGAGGGATGGCCCCTAGTGCCCGTCCCCTGTGCGCTCGTCCGTGGAACCAGCGAGTCCCATTTTGTCGCCATGTGCCCGTGCTGCCTGGCGCGGCGCGGGGCGAGGAGCGGCGAGGCGCCGCGCCGGCAGACGCGTTCCGCGCAGGTGCCCTGGGAACAGCCCGCCGGAAGCCCCCGCCGCGCCGGCAGGTGGCGGGCGCGGGGCGCGGGGCGCGGGGCGCTACACGTCCGAGGGCCCGCGAGGGCGACGCCTCCGCTTGCGTGCGCGCGCGCCCGCCGCTGCAGGCGCTGCTTCTGGCCGCTCTTCATACTTCTCGTCTCCGTCCCACCCGGCAATGGCCGTGTTCGTTTCCATGGAAGCATTTCAACTTTTTACTATAATTTTATTATCAACTCCCCAAATACGCGTCTTCCATGATAGCGTTTTAGACTGTTTTTCGCGAGTTAGAAACCGTTGGGAGCATTGGGTGAAAACTGCACCGTGCCTCTTCCTTCGAAGGGAAGCAAAGCTCACTGTTCCATGTTACAGATTTTCGAATTACAAGTCTAACTAATGTATGAAAGCCAAATGAAATAAACCTAGCTACACTTTATAAAACTTTTCATTTACTCGTTCTAATCGCTCCCATAGTGCTGACAGACCTCCCCTCCTCTTACTGTTAGTAGTACTGCGAATGATACGCAACCACATTCAAGACTGAGGTTGAAACCGAAATCTTTCTGAGGACTCGTCCATCCGCTTTGCGACAGTTTGACGTTCTGACATTGTAGACAAAATCATATTGTTTGAGGCGGAAGGTACTTTACTTGAATCCTGGTAGTCATCAACAATACAGAGCTCAATGCACCTAATAATATAACTCAAGTACCACTTCGCGTTCAGTTGAATTAAGAATTAATTAAAATGTATCCATCCAAATGTTTGTAAGAATAGCTCCAAAATTTTCATTCGCAAATATATATTGCAGTGGACGAATATTGATGTGGTATGGAAACTGAAATGTTCTCTAAACATTGCGTTTCATAACACTTTCTATGAACTCTGATTTTTTAGATATGTTAGTGCTTATCTTGTGGACTGTCATGTTTAAAGCCAGAAAAAGCTTTCAGATATTGTTCACACATTTTTTGAAAATTTTAGATTAAGCTTGGGAATTGTGCAACAGAAAGGTAAATTTTCTTTTTAGAGATTAAAATACGTTAGCATTTTGTGTTCTGTCCTTTAAGCAGTTCAGATTTATTGAGAAAGAGAGAGAGAGAGAGAAAGGCAGAGAGCAAGAGAGTAAGAGAGATGAAGTCTTGGTATCAGCGAAAGATTTGCCTTATGGTCCTTTGATATTATTTGACAGTCTAATACTTCTTCGAGAAAATACCTGATTCATAAAAAACTAATTTTGAAGTAAAATATCGTGTACTGACGTGAACATATCAGAAGCTTTCCAGCATTTTCAGGATATTCAAGTACTAGTTCGAAGCAATTTTCCTACATCCAATTGTGGAAGCAAGCATCGTGGCCTATGATCAGATACAACCAATGTTTCGAAGTAGGCAATTATTGGCCGTAAATTTCTCTACTTTTTAGGTGGATGGCATTGAATATCATCTTCTGCAGTGTCTGCTCTCTTGTCCTGTCATAGAAGAAACATTTTGTAATTATGGATAGTAACAGCTGTCTGTAGCGTGCGTGCAATTACAGCACCTCAACTGCTTGTACTGCAACATATTTTCCAATCCAAGGAAGATAACTAGTTACTTCTAGGAAAACGATGAATGATAATAGTAAATAAAAGTTTACAGTTTTCAAATGTTTCTCACATTGTTTGTGGTTCTGAAACGAGTAGAAAATAAGATGTTAAGATTTTGTCTTTTTTGATAATTATGCCAATTCTTCTGTTTTGATACTATCCTAGAATCATGAAGGCAAATTTATTTCTGTATGCAGGCAAGAAGTGACCTGTCAGTTTGCCATTAAAACGGATGCTTGACAGAATTCCGTGAAGGTACGAAGATTACAAGAAGCTTGAAAAGTATCTACCTCCCAGCAATAATTGCAAATAATGTATACCGCAGCACAATCTTCACATTTCTTCCAAAGGCGCCCATATTTTTCAATAGTATATTGTAGTACGTTCGGATACGATAATAAGTTATCGAACAAATCAAGCTGTGAGGAAAATAATAGACAATTTCAGTCTGCCGCGCGAACAAGGGTGACCGAAGTGGTATCTCCCATTATTGCAATTAGATCACTCTTGCTTTCACGGCAGCCTGCAATTAGCCCAGTATTGCTCCCATGGTCTCAATTTTGTCCTTTACACTTCCTAATATTTTTTTGGCTTGTGGCAGTAGCGTCAAAATAATATTATGTCAGGGGTCACCCCGCTAAGTTCACTTTCCAGTAAAATTAGTGTTTGTATAAAAAGTAAAAACGATTGTTCTCTAGGCCGTGTGAGAGTCGTGAAAATATATCATTGTAAGTATTTAATACTAGTTTAGAGAAACGAGTGTGTGGTTTCCAGTGTGTGGGTTCAACCAGTCTATATTTGTTCTTCGGCACCGCATAAGGAAGGCCCTTTTTAAAATTGTACTTAAAGTCCACGGTGATAATACTCGTTCATCAGTTATCAGAACCTCCTTCTTAGAAAACTACATTATTTTTGTGACATCACTGGAAAACATACAGACAGCTGGTGATTGTAGTTATTCGTCTGCCTATCCTTCTTCTTCTTTTTCTTCCCGCTAGGCTTAGCTAGGGACCACGAGGCAAATTTTAATTCTTCCTTCCATTGTTTCCCCTTCCCCTCTTTCCAATTCAATATATATATATATATATATATATATATATATATATATATATTCATACGTTCCTTCAATATATATTCACAAGGCATTAGGACTTCAGGACTTTTAAAAACATCATTATATTTTGAAAATGAAAAACTCGCGAATTCGTGCATTACTTTTACTCTTTAGTTTACCAAAAGCAATGTATATGTTTTCCAACAGTCTTCACGAACTCAAAGTCAATGGGTCTACACGTATTGATAAATTCTTACTTGCGATGGCGCGTTACAAGACTTCCGCGCGGCTTGTCATATGTTATAACTCACGCCACATGGGCGGAAAACGCGTATGATAAATACCCCTGAACCTGTCCATGATTAGTTGATTCTCTATTACAGCTAGTGTGTACATGATGAATATGACATGTTAATTTCTCTTGCGGCATTAAATATTACCATGCAAATATGCTATAAATTAATTATGTCAGTAGGAGCACTTTATACGATAAGGTTTTTTTAGAGACGTGCAGAAATGAGAAAATTTTCTACAAGTCTCTTTATGGACATGAACGCTCGACTATATTTCTCGTCTGATAGATTCATCAAAAATATGCTTTCTACAAACGTAAATAAGAATTTCATATTGTTTTTTTTCTCAGTTATTGCCCGGCGAGGAGGCGCAGGGGCTTGGGGTAGATGCGCTCAATTACTAAGACACTCAGCCTGTAGCTTGAAATCCCACGTAAAGCATCGATGTTTTCAGTTGTGTTGGGAGCATGGAGTATATTTCCAGTACCTCATGTATCATCTCTTTTCCCTAATCCTTCCATAATCCCTAGTCCTGACCGGTAACCAGTGTGTGAGATCTGTGTGCGAATCATGCGCGCGATTGAAGTACTGAATCCCTACCCCGCAATGAATCCCCACGAGAACAATGATGCAGCCACCGAATTGGACCAACGATCTACCTCGGACATCGATGTGGTGGTAAAGGACCAAGACGGGCACGAGGGCTACCTCTGCATGATGTTCGGGGAGTCCTAGAGGGCCCTTCATTGGGAATTGTTTCCAAAGAAGCGATTTGTAACACGGGAGGCCCTGGTGGGTCTCACAGGCGCCGATAACAGAGACGAGGAATCGAACAAAACCGTAACGTGTCCTCGACTGAAAAGAAAAGTGAAGTAACCCGTTCGCGAGCGGGACGACCGCAGCGCCCAGCGGTGGCTGAGTGGGAGACGAAGCGCCCTTCGCCGGGGCACGCCACCTCACCATCCCGCGCCGCTCCGCGCCTCTCGCCACTCGCCGGGCAATCGAGCCCTCTAAACCGTTGTTTACGAGCGAACGGGCCACGGGCCTCCGCCACTGGCCTGGGAAGGACTTTTTCGTGACCCACCTGCGTGGCTCTAGGGCCACCGCCGCCGCCGACCACACAAAAAAAACGGACGGAGCTCTCGGAACTCAGCCTCCGACGCCGTAAATTCGGCGCAATCAAGCCTCGAGCGGAGCATTTAAAGTATTAGTTGTAAACTGTCGACTGTTCGGCCTTCACGCCCGAGCAAAAGAATACGTTATTTTATAAGTTCTAAACTTTATGGCCTCGCGGTAAAGTGCTTCGTCAAACAGAATTGGATATTCACTTGGAAAAATATTTTCTTTCAGAGTGCTTTTCCTGAAAGGGAGGAAAGCAAACAGATTTAATATTCCTTTTAGAGATCGAAAAATCTTTAATGTTTCTGTTTTGATTGTCATACTTTTTGTGAAATGTCTTCCCTTCTACTCTTCTAGAGTGCAAGTTTCTGTCGTTGTTTGTATACTTTTTGTTTTCAATTCACTGATATCATGTGTCTCGTCGGAGTTAAAGGCGAATCTTGCGTTTCATACCTATCGGTGAAGAATGTTCTGGTTGGAGCGCTTGCACGTCGTCCGTACTCAAATGCGTTGTACTCGGCACAGTGAGCCTTTTAGCGAATGTTGTTGACGGGGTTTCATAAATACCGTGACTGTAAAGGTGGTCATGTAATACAAGCTCCCATATAATTACAGCCCTATATTCAAAATGGATTCTGTTCTTGTTAGTTGCCATGTCTTGTTCTCCTCAAAGAAGTTTAAATTTATTGAAAATTATTCGCCTGATTTTTAACAGTAGGTTCTCAAGAAGTGTTAGGGACAATGCGTTGATAAATATCCTTTACGCATGCGTAAGAATCTTCGAATCATTATGTATTTCGATTTCATAATACGTGTAGTAAGTAAATAATACACTCCAAAGTCCTCGTCACATTGAACATTTACCTTAGATCTCTTGAATAAAATTAATTTCTGGCGTTTCTCTGCTTGTTTTCGTATTTAAATTTTATTAATAATGTTTGTTATTTTTTTTGCATCTCTTGAAGAATTTCATTCTGTTAGCATCACGCATATCACACATTAATGCACTTTATGTTTCATAATTGTATATGAAACAATATAAACTCGTCATTGTTGTTCGTATTTTGGCCCAAAAATACCAGCCAAATTCACGAAAGTGACTATTTTTTCAAAATCCTCTTGCATTCCTGGGATTACAGTCTTCTTTTTGAAATACTGTAATATTTATCAAATTATTCAAAATGTGGAAATACGAAGAAATCTGTTTATATTGTTGTATTTCTTACCGATGGTGCTCCAGCGCAGCTCAGTTTTAGCCAAACGTCCTCTCAGTACTAGTCATATTGTAGGCGTCTCTGGAGAAATAGACCAAGCGGAATATAAGCTCATCGTCCGTACTCATCAGTACAGAGGGGAACTGAATGACGAAGAATGTATTTACCACTCGGAACGTGGCCCATTGCAGAGATACTGCACCGGTACCTCTCTGGAATTGATCGAAGGAAAATAGGGAAAAAACAAATCAGAGCTTCCGCTTTAGAACTCTCATCTTCGACTTTCTTGTCACAGGTGTCGAAAAGTAACCACTGTATGCATTCGAACATACGTGACCTACGAGGCTTTTAGTCAAGGCTAAACAGGCGCCTGTATCCGGCGATTTTAAAGCAGAACATAACGAACTGTACATTTTTAGAGGGTTAGGATTCCTTCAACTTCTGAGATTATTGAGGTTCAAGATTAGCAGTATAAGGAGGTGAAAACGGTGATGTGAGGTGTTGTTGAAATGAATAAAGGAGCAATGTTCGAATTACGGGCAGGGAGAACGCGGAGAAAACCTACCAAATGCCCGTTTTGTCCACCACAACTTCTACATGAATTGTCTGAGGACCAAACCACGCGAATGGGGTGTGCCTCCGACGTACTTGCACGTCGCGTTGCAAGGCCCTCGCGCGGAGGGCGTCTTTCGCCGCGCGCCAACATCTCCTCCCACGGAGTCCCACTCGGCTTCCGCCCGCCTCTCCTCTGCTCGCTTCGCTTTGCCTCGGCAACTGAATTTTGAAAGGAGCAGCGGCTGAGTGCAGCAGGGCAGGCGGCGGAGCGGCCTCGAAGCGCGCTCGGCGTTCGAGCGCCGGCGCCGCGGGACGCGCAGTGGGCCCACCCTGCACATCGATGGTTTCAAAACCTTAAACGTCGTTGGAATAAAAACGTTGTTTTGTGCTCGGTGTTTTTACATTTTTGACGTTTTGTTTGTGTATGAAAAAGTTCCTTAATCAGTTCACAAAAGATAAAATATGAAAAAATATCTATTAATACCGTAGCCTGTATCAATGAAACACATTTACAACCGCACATTAAATTTTCAGTACCTGGCTACTGCACATATAGAAACGATAGATTATCTACAACTGCATCAGGAGGAGTGTTAATCTTAATACATAAAGAAATAAAACATGAATATATTAACAGTCCTACTAATCAAAATTTAGAGACAATTGCTATCAGAACAAAAGTTAACAAACAAAATATATTAATAGTAGCAGCTTATAAACCGCCTAATAAATTATTTCCACGTCAAATATATGAAGCTTTATTTAATTATAACTGTCAAATTATGATCATAGGAGATCTAAACAGTAAAAATAAAATTTGGGGATGTAATGTCACCACCCAGCAAGGAAGAAACTTGGCCAATCTGGCAGACCAATTAAAATTTAAAATTTCAGCTCCATCTGAGCCAACACACTATCCATACAATCCAAATTCAATTCCAGATATACTGGACATAATCATCACAAAACATTTTAATTTACCAATTTTCCAAACAGTAATACCGGAATTAGATTCAGACCATAATCCGGTAATAATTACCTTTCAACCTAATGACATAGCTGATTATTCTCCGCTTCCTACTAAGATCAATTGGTATAAATTTAAAGAATTGATCAATATAAATTACAAATACCCAATTTCTCTTAAATCAAAAAATGACATTGACCTGGAAATACACAATTTAACAAATCACATTAATTCAACCATCAAAAAAGTTTCTACATTTATACCTCGACCTTTCAATTCTTCATTAATAATACCTAGAAATATTAAAAATTTAATAAAAAGTAAACACAATTTAAGGAGATACTGGCAAACAAATCGTAGACCTGATATCAAAAGGAAAATTAATAAACTATCCAGAATTATCAAAGCGCGACTAGATCAATTAAGATATGATAATTTCAGGGACTTCATAAAACAAATTCACCCTTCATCTCGGCACTTATGGACCACAATCAAAAGACTTAAAAACCAAAAAACAAGTATTCCACAACTCACATATGGGTCGACAACAGCAAACACAGACAACGAAAAACCCAACTTAATAGCAAAACATTTCGAAAACTCATTTACTAATAACCCAGTTGTTAACCAGAATTTCAAAGAGGAAATAGAAAATATTATTAATCTTCAGACTCATTCTGCCCAAACCAGAATAAAATATATTTCGCCTGCAGAAGTAAAACACGAAATTAGAAAAACCAAAACCAAAAAAGCCTCAGGATACGATAACATCTCAAACAAAGCTCTCAAGGAATTGAGTATGAATGCTATTGCTGGAATAACTGCGATTTACAACGCGGCATTAAGAATAGGCTACTTCCCTAAAGCTTGGAAAATCGCCACAATCGTACCCTTTTGCAAACCCAACAAAAATCCTAAGAATCCAGAAAACTACAGACCAATAAGTCTGCTCCCAGCTCTCTCAAAACTGTTTGAAAAACTAATTCTAAAAAGACTTCAAGAATTTGTAGCAGAAAATAATATAATCCCTCCATCACAATTCGGTTTTCTACAAAATTATTCTACCACCCATCAACTTCTAAGAATTACTGAATTCATAGCTAATAGTTTCCATAAAAATCAATACACTACAGCTATCTTCATAGACATCTCAAAAGCTTTCGACAGAGTATGGCATCATGGCTTATTATACAAATTAAAACAAAAAGACACCCCGGACTACCTTTTCAACATAATCAAAAGTTTCCTCAACGACAGAGAATTCAGGGTTAAAGTAAACCTTGTCAACTCAAACCTTCACAAAATTTCAGCAGGAATACCGCAGGGATCGCCACTATCGCCAACCCTATTTAACATCTTCATATCAGATATACCATTTCTAATTAATTCTCAAATAGCCCTTTATGCAGACGATACCGCACTTTTTGCCAAACATAATGTCTTACAAACAGCCATCAATTACCTTCAGGATGATCTTAATCTATTCACAGACTGGGCAGATCAGTGGAATATCAAAATCAACCAGAGTAAAACACAAGCAAAAATTTTTTCACTACGACAAATAAACCCTCACACACAACTAAAAATAAATAATATTCCTATTAAGTGGGTGGATAATTCTCAACCTATTAAATATCTAGGTGTTCTTCTTGATACCAAACTCAAATGGAATAAACATTTGCAATCTACAATCAACAAAACTAAAGCAAAAATGGTACAACTCTATCCAATAATCAATAAAAAATCTAATCTGCATTTAAATACTGGAAAATTAATTTATACATCGATTATACGACCAACGCTTACTTATGCTTCTCCAATTTGGAGAAATACCGTCAAAACTAACCTGAATAACTTACAAAGAACACAAAACAAAATCCTACGAAAAATAGTAAAAGCACCATGGTTGCATTTCAAACACGCAAATTCATGACGAATTGCAAATCCCGAACATAACAGACCTCGTAACAAAACAAGCCCAAAAATTTTTCGATCTACTTCCAACTGCAATAAGTGCCAAAGATTTCAATCTAGGTCAAACCGGAGAGCTAGCTCTTCGAATAAAATCAAAATTTCCAAGAGACTGGTTTCATCCCCCATAAATGAATATTGGGTGAACAGATCAACATTATAACTACATATTTCAAATTCCCCAAATATAATTTTCTATTATCTGTCCTAAAAATCTCTATTAAAACTGAATTTCTTAGTTATCCGACGGGAACCCGCAGTTAGGTTATAACCAAATGTTAAGGATCTGGTAAAAATTAACTCCTCTGAAAAACATGTATTGTTGAACAGATAGAAATAAACTAAAAAAAATCTATTAATACCACTGCCAGTTTGTTTTAATGAAGTGAAAGCTGTTTATACTAACTTTATTGAGCAGACTATCTCTCTCCTGGGAGATGATCTCGTTACCCTGAAATTTCCTTCGCTTTTCTTCGTATTTGCTCGCGGAAAGGCAATCAATACATGTGCAGTGAGCACATGACTGCCCCCCTTCTTCCCGCAATCTTCAATGGTGAAATGAGGAATCTCTGTCTCCCTCAGATGACCCCGTGCGCTCACGTCTTCAAGATCAGTTTTGATAATTGTTCTTATATCTGTTTGAAATCATCGATGGTTTTGGGGCAATGTATAATTAACATCAATATTTTAAATTTGCACATTTTTTTAACATCCATGTATTGTGGTCGATGTCGCACCTACGCCGAAAGGGTGCCAAACTAATGTCTGTTGAGTTCTTAACTTTTCGTAATCCGCTGTGCCTCAGCACTGAAGCACAAATATTGCCTTTTTATTTTTTATTATTTTGCAATTTTTTTAGGATATCAAAAAAAGAAGTGGTTTATTTTCGCAGCCGGAGTCAATGAATTCATGGCTGTTCACGATTCACGGCACCTGTCCGTGTACCTGACTCGTAACTAAAATTCTTGCATTGACCATGACCTATGTAGGTGCGCATACACATATCTGAGAATGCAACAATTATACTCCAAGGCGCTCGTTTGGATTGTTTGGGTTTACCGGACTTGTGCCTTCTATTCGACCATCTTTGCCCCCTCGCCCACATCATCCGTTCATCACCTTTGTTCCGACGAGGATGCTCTTTTGTGCGAACGAGGGCACGGCGAAATCCGTTGTTCATCCATAACAGCACGTCTTCAGCGTACTGACAACCACGGACACGACGAAAACCACGTTTGGCGACGAATTTTGTTCACGAAGGGTTTACCTCCCGGGTGCTGACAGACGCCCGTGTGTGTTCGGACGGGTCAGACGGAAAGGTTGAAACGCAAGCGCCCTTGGTGCCCCTTGTTAATACGTACTCAGCTACAAGTAGGTTGGAGCTGTGTTCCGCCCAATTATTTATTCCGGCGCGCGCGGGAGCCGTTCGTTGTGCGGTCCGAGCGGAACGGGCGGCAATCCTCTTAGTGGCACCCGCCGCCGTCGTGCGCCACCTCTCCTCGGGACACAGCCCCCTCCCCTCCCTACCCCACCTCCTTGCCCCGCCCTGCTCCGCGCGCTGGAAGCCGGATGCTTCTCGCAGGTCGCCATCAATATTCCTGGTAGCGGAAGTCCCTCCGCCGGATGAGCTGCTTGACGGATTCCCTGGATGCGGGGAATTCGGAATATAGTATTCCTGCGTCGCAGATTTATATCTATATTTTATATAGAGTGAATGTTCCGGGTTTGTACAGTTTTCATTGCAGACAGTAGTAATTTACATAATGAATATTGTTGGACGAAATGTTTGCACAAAAATCGTGAATTGAATAATGTAGAGGATCTTTAAGTACTTACTAATTTCTCTCTTCTTTTGAAAGTAATGAAACCTCCCCTAATTTTCTTTTTTCATTGTTACAAAGTAACATTAAAATCTTTCATACTCAAAGATTTGAAAGTATTGAAAAGTCCTCAAAATAGTTAATGAAAATTGTTGAGTTGACTGTGAAAGATAAAAAAATGTTTCGCGTTGAAGTCAACAGTTATTATTACAATATTTGATTTCTTCACGATTAGGATTCGGTTCCGGTTATAATTATTATTATACTTATTGGTGTATCAAATGCAGCTGCTGAATAGGTCTTCTTCTTTTGCAGGTGCTTCTTCACTTCTAGGCTTCTGCCTACTCCGGCTTTACAGAAATTCTCTCCTTCACTTTCTTGGCCTTCTTCTATCTCTCCTGCCTCTTTTGTTATTTGAAGACTATTTGTTGAATAGCTGTCGTTGTATTGTTGTATAGCTACTGATTCCAATGTTCGCCTGCCTTTTTTGAGCTCCTCACATTCAGTGAAAATTTCTTGAATTTATTGTAATGAATTAACTAAATCTGTAATTGTCAATAAAAACTTTGAATATTTTTAAAATTTAATATTTTTCGGCCTTGGGACAGAGTTTAAATTTAAACTATTTCTCCGTATATACTATCGATTTATTAATTTAATATTAATGGTTTCCATATTCATTAGCTCACATTACTCAAAGAGGGATTTCTGTTTGAGGGGGGAATTGAAAAGAAAATGCCATTGCAAATCATGACAATCGAATCCCGGTTTTCAAATTAGGAAGCAACAATGAAAACTAGCCCATCAGTATGGTTGTCAAAAATTCTCTCTTCATAGATAATGTGAAGGACACAAACACAAGGAAACAACGAAAGTTTTGAAGTTAAAAGAAACTTCGTAAAATATTATTTGAAGCATTTATTACAAATATTGAATGACAATAATACAGCACCAATAGGTATAAGAAAATAAAGTACTTTTTCACTGTTTTATTATCGAATGTGTTAAACAACAATTTTAATAAAAAATTGTTAAAGTGAACTGTCTGGAATATCAATGGAATATCATTGGATATTCCCAAAGAAACTAAATGACCTTAAATTATATTTTTTGCATTATTACAATACTTCCTATAAACTACGCGTACGAGAAAGCCACCGTCTTGTTTAGTTTCAGAAGCCCTACGTTCACCTTGCGTGCTTTGGTCGTGGTCTCGACCCACTGGGCGCGGGGCCGGGGGCGGGGGCGGGGGCGTCGGCATCGGCGCCGCGGCTCGTGTTGGGACGTGCGACCGCAGCCACTCGGTCAAAGCCGATTTGACGTATCGATCATGAGTCGACATGTTTTTATTTAAAACATCGGGCTGCGGTTTGTATGCATCGTGGTAAAAAAATTTGGTGTCGTTGCGAATGCAGATTTCCATTTGTCTTTCGCGGTTTCGCCGAGCGAACCAGCCGCTCTTTACTGGTTTGGCTCCGATGCGACAAGTCACATTTGTTTGATGACATTGTTTTCTGTGTTGATCACTTTTAATTTCGTACATGGGAGAATATCGTATTTCAAAAGTTTACATGTCAAATATTTCGTTTTCAGAAGCGTATGTCAAATATTTAGAAGTTATATAAATGTTTTTGTGTGGAATTTTATTGAGCTAATACTTTTGGGCTACTTCTTGTTTAATTTGTTTAAAACCATAACGGAGAATGGATTTGTCAAATACATTCGAATAATTGAACAAAGCTCTAGTCGGCGTATATTTTAAACGACAGCACACAAAACGCTACATCGCAACACTTGTGTGTGTGTATGTGTGTGAGAGAGAGAGAGAGAGAGAGAGAGAGAGAGAGAGAGAGAGAGATAGACAGACAGACAGACAGACAGACAGACAAAGAGAGAGAGTTCTAGCACATCTTGACAGAGAGAACATAGGTGAAAGAATTCATTTAATGTGTAAAATGAAAAAACGAACATACCCAGCATTCTTCCTAGTCGTTAGGGTACAATGTGCCATTGCTACATGTGAGTTCATTAAATACATATCAGTTATTTTAATATATTGTACAGATCTACATAATACCAATATTATCGCTTTTCTGAGGCACTACTTTTGCCAATCATTGTGACAGTCTTCTCCTTTTTATCGTCACGACTGATATTAAGTGGGAATCCTTGTAAACTCAGAACTACACGGCCACTTCTCTTGAAGACTATCATTCCAATAGCGATGTCAGGTTTACGATTCGTGCTTGAGATACCGTGAGATAAGGCGACTCGTGTCGTGTGTTGAAACTTTGAAATCCGAATGCAAATTTCTCCGCATAGAAATCTAACCGTTTGAGCGTGAACATAGAAGCATTCAGTTACTGTGGCCTTACCGGAATATTTTAACTAATCTCATTTCGCAGCATTAAATTATGCATTTGACGCGGCAGTATTCTTCTAAAACGACTTTGTACACTTTGCAAACAGCTAGTTGCAAATCACAGACGTCTCCAGCCGGCTAATTCCATTCCTTCACGTTCCCCCGTTTTGGCGAGGAATATTTCGCGCTACTGAATTAACGATCCCTAAAACAGGCGGTGTCCCAACGTTAACTTGTAAATTTAAGAGCCTTTTAAACAGCCATTCACTTCCCGACTATTTTGTGACTGCCTTCCAGAGCGGTCCCGCTGGCGCCGACTCGTAGAACCGCGAATGACGTAACGAACATGTAAATAATGGATCTATGCGAGTCTACAAAGGAAGTAAAAGTTTCTTCCACTTTAATGTTAATTTAAGTGGAAGAAACATTCATTTCTCGTTGTGCCACGTTTCTCTTGAATGCATCCGTAGTGACTCCCGATATAAAATCATAGTGTTATAGTTAATATAACGATGTATACATACAATATTAAAGTTTTTAATGGATTTCGATTTATATACCATATATATATATATATATATACCACATTTGTGACCAGGTAATTTTCCTCAGAAAGATGCGTAGTAATGATACTAAGATTTCCGAGTTGTTGCATATTGTTTTAAATTGCTTCATACTTCATTATTTTGTATATTGCAGAAATTTAAAAAATGAACCACAAAAATGGCGTTTAAACCTCGGTTATTATTGCCCGCAATTTTAAATTCATAAAACATTTTTAATTTCTCTACAAATACTATTTAAATACCTTTTTACGCACAATTCCAATTTCTTTGTACCTAAGTATAGGTTGTGGGATAATTTGTCGTTTAAGAAGTTTCCAACCGTTTTAATTTGCCGACTTGAGGGCGCGCAGTGCAGTGGGCGAGGGCCTCGTTCTTGCGCCGCCCGCTCTCTTCCTCATTCCTCGGTTGCGGCGTGTATGCCTCGCGTGCGCCGCCGCAACTCACACACACACACACACATCCGCGCGCGCGGAGGTGAGGACGCCGCGCCAGGCGAGGACGGCTCTTGTCGCGGGCCGACGTAAATTAGCGGCGGCTGACAAAGTCCCCGCGGGCGGCGCCGCGCCGGCCGCCTTTCATCCCCGGCGACAGCCCCCGCGCCGCGCCGCGCCGCGCCGCAGCCTACGCCGCTAAAGCCACGCGCCACGCCCCTCCCGCCGCACGCCACGCAGCGGCCTTGTGAGCGGGACTTGCGCCTTCTCAAACGCCCTGTCAGCCCTCGTCGTCACGCAGTTGTCCCCTTCACACTTCGTCACCTCACATTTTCCTTCACCACCTGTCCACCTCGCCCCCGTCGCCCCCGTCGCCCCCGTCGCCCCCGTCGCCCCCGTCGCCCCCGTCGCCCCCGTCGCCCCCGTCGCCCCCGTCGCCCCCGTCGCCCCCGTCGTCCCCCGCTCCTCTAACGTCTCCTAGACCCCCGCTCCGATCCACTCCGCTCTGATCGGTAGTTTTCCGTGGTTTCTCCGATCAACACCAGGCGAATGCCGGAGCAGTACCCTATCAAACGAGCCGTGGACCGCGCGCGATCTGTCCTTCCCATTCCTTGTCCTATCCTCTCCCCTTACACACACACACACACACACACACACACACACACTAACATGCACTACATTACCACATATCCCGGGAGACCTGTCGGGATCTTAGAGATTGTCCCGGCTGGGGCGGTGCCCCGCTGGTGGGAGAGTCCTGGCTAGGGGGAAACCCCACTAGCCGACGGTAGGTCGGTGCCGGATCTCGCCATCCAGCGGGGGAAGATCACCGCTATCTCCCGAGAGAAAAACATGCACTACACTAACGGGACTAATGACCAGAGCAGTTGACGCGCCCGGAAACATGAATCAATCAATCAATCAATCAACCGACGCTTCCCGTGCCTCGCCTGCACTGGCCACCCCCTCTCTTACTGCACTCTCGCCCGACTCTGCCCCCGTTCTGCCTCTCACTTCACCCACTACTGTTCACATTACTCTTCTCCGTAATTCCATTTGGTGTTGCCTCTTCCGCGAGCTTTCACAACAGCACCCTCCGAAAAATCTTTTATCATGTAAACCTTTTTATTCTAATCGTCACATCTACGATCACAATTACTCATCTCCACAATTATCACCACATCTCAGTTAACCAAACCACACTTCTTTTCTCATTCATTCCTTTTCATCAATTTCCTTCGTTTCAATTGTTTTTCTCCTCATTTCTTCCTCCCTTGCCTGTTTTCCTTTTCCTCTCCCTCATCGCCATCTACATCACATCTTTACTATCACCACTGCCTGCTCCTCCTCGACTGTCAGTTCCACTGCTCTATATCTTCGACCGTGACCATATCCGCTCCTTTGCCACCGCCGATGCCCCGCTGTCGCTGCGTTGCTAGCGGAGTTTATGCCGCGCGCCGCGCCGGCCCTGACTGCGGACCGGGTCTGGGGATCTGCGTCGAGATGACGGATGCTTTGCAGAGGCTTTGCAAAAGCCGCTCACACTAATTTCTTCGCCGCCTGCCACGTCGCAGATCGCATTCTTCATGGTGGATGTGTGGATTTCGCGAGACGCTCAGGGTTTAGGCTGCGACCCTGCTAAAGGGATCGGCCAAACGAGATTCTCTAGTCGCATAAGAAAATTGGTTAATTAAACCACCATCCGGATTCTTCATCATTCTGTTCTCGCCGCCGTGAAACTGGGCATTACCTGGAGTTGGGCCACGAAGAACCGCGCGCAATTCTTCCTTCCTCTTCCTTGTCCTATTCTCACTCTTTACTTATACACATACACACACACTTACATGCACTACACTACCACACATGTCGGGAACGCAGTCGGAAGCTTAGAGCATGGCGATGCCCTGCCTGCTTGTGAGGGATGCCTGGACCCGCTAGCCGTCGTGTAAGTCGGTTCTGTATCTCGCAATCCAGCGAGGGGGGAAGGTCACTGCTATCTTCGGCGATTAAAATATGCTCTTTAATTACGGGAGTTTAATTACGCACCCAGAAACGCTAATCAGTCAAATAGTTTTTTGCGTTAGACCACTCGGGTTCCACCCGGGTTCTTCATCATTCTGATCTCGCCAAAGTGAACCTGGAGTTCTTAATCACGTGGTAGTAAACTCGGAGAAAGTGTCCTTTCCATACAAAATGTGATCTACAATTGAAATGTTGAATTTTCAATTCCAAACAATATTGCACAATAATCAATATTGCCAAACAATATTGCACAATATTTTATTCTAGTTTGTATTTGACAAATTTAATTTGTGGTGTGAAGTGTGCTCTAAAGTAAGATTAAAAAATACGTTCCATTAATGTTGAAATGCATCAAAAACAATTTTACATAAATATTACAAAAATTTTATTGCAAAATTGTGCCGCAAAATTTCTCAATTCTTTTCAACGTATATAACTTTTTCGACCTACATTTTCAGGCAAGCAAATATTAATTTTTAAATCATAAAGAACATTTTTTGCATAGTTGACGTCTTGACCGGAGTGTCCAGATTCAGATTAATTGGTTGAATGTGGACTTCTGTCAACTAAAATGTAACCATAAACTGCAAAATCTGCAGAGTTTTCAGAATGTGATCAGTAGGGAACGGAATTTATTGTAATAAAAAAGAAAAATATGCACATATTTATGTACATATTTTTTTCTAAAATATGTAAGAAAAAATAGAAAATATGTGAAATAAAAATTCGTTATAATGTTTAAATTTCCATTCTTCAAGCGTTTTCCGAGCACAGTACGATGCCATGGATTCAGAGAGGCTGAAAGAAAGTTCTACATCTGCAGAAGCAATTATTTGCGTTTCATCCGAAATATATGATACTTTCGTAGTATATTCAATTTTGTTTACGAGGAGTCGGAGCATAAGTGAAGTCTGTGATAGCCTGTTATAGAAAGAAGGGAGGTAAAGGGAACATATGCCTCCCCCCCCTCCCAACCCCAGAAAAGGAATAAGACAATGATTGAATTTTTTATCGAGTTACGCATGGGGTCCATGAAACACGAGTAAGCATGTGGTTGAAGTTCCTTCTGCTTCACATACATCCGCTCATCCTTGATCCAGACTACACGGTTTCCAAGAAGTAGATGGGGCGGGGGGAGGTAAGCTTGACAATTAATACGATGGTCCGGCGTTAATACAAGCGCATTGCGTGGTTTCATATGTATTTCAGTAACAAAGTTAGTTTTCAATTAACATATATTTCGAACTCGCATGTGAAATGTTCATTTTCGACCTATAAATATATTAAAATGTAACGAAATATGCATCAATAGATAAAATATGTAAAAATATGTAATTATACCAAAATATGTACAAATATGTAAAATAAAAATGGTTCCAATTCGTTCAGAATGTCGTGTTAAATGTATAAAATATTAGAGAATGTAGGTATCTTGTCCCTGTAAAGATATGTATTTACATGAAAATCCGTTCCCTAGTGATCAGTGAACGATAATGTGGCGAAGAATTAAGAAGTATTGATTTAATGGTGATTTGATACAGATAATTCGTGAAAATTGTACAGTACATTCAAATTAAAATTCTAAATCGTACCATATAAATAATTTAAAAATAAGGAAGTTTACAGAAAATAATATTTAGTGTTTTAAAATCTTGACAACTCCTGAATTTTTTCATCGATGACAAAAATAAATCATTTTCTGTACTGCACGATAATATAAATTGGTTTGTTAGATATTTATTTGCAAAGAAGCTTCTTTTGTTCATGAATTTGCTGGATGCACAACATGCCACACACACATTCTGTATTTCAACTCGCTTGGTTTGCTCTCGCGTTAGAAAGTGAAATTACCGCTTTTTGCGCCGTCGGAAGTTCTCAGTAACCGCGTAATAGAACGTGAGTAATTCCTCGTAATTAAATTACTTTGAATAAATTTGCAACATAAATGTTCCATGCCGTGAATACAGATTAGGCAAGGTATTTCGTCCAAATATTAAAAAAAAATGAGTACTCTCACATTACCAGCAAGAACATATAGGCACGAGAGGTATTCTCAGAGATATGTCAATGAACTTTACCTTTTTTATTTATTTTATTTTATGCGTGGTTAATGATATATTTTTTGTTACTGGATAAGATTTTAACATTCTTATCCGAATATTTTGAGGTTTGATACTCAATAATTATTCAAGGAGTATTAAAATGCCTTTGCGAAAATCAATCACGAATATAATTTATTTTTTGAATTCTCCCAGAACCTGGGCAGCTGTCAAAGGAATAGATTTATGGAGACGATCAGGCAGTTTCGAATAATTAGCAGCTTCCTCTAATCTGCGTGATACAATCAATCACGTAATGTCGCAGAGCAGCAACTTTCTTGCTTTCGACCATTTCGAATCGCCACTTGCGTCTGCGTCGTCCATTCTCTTGTGTGGCTCGTCGGACATTGATTTCTACTCTTTTGACATGGTCTAAGTGGTTCACGCGTGTCGGGGATCGGCGCGGTGGATGGGACCCCCGTCCCTCCTCGGCGCGCCTAAGCGGGCCGAACGTCCACCCCTCCCCCGTCCGGCGCTTTTTGTGAGGTGCCAGATGACGCGGAGCCACGTGTCGTCCCGGGAAGCTCAAAGCCGCGCCGCGTGGTGCCTGGGGTGGGGGCTGCAAAGGAAACGACGCACGCGAGTTTGCATCGAATCCAAACGCGCGCCTATGCAAAGCAATTCAAAGACAATAAGTACTGCCCTAAAGTGCTGATGCTACTACAGCACAACAACTTTTTGTATTATGGGTAATGGTTATGTTAATAGTAAAATATTGCAATTTTTCTCCTAGCAACACTGCACCCATCACGTGAAAAACTCCTGACCAAACGAAACGCCCAATGTATGAAATTATCTGTTTATTTTCATGAGATAAACATTTCTTGTACATAACTACGATATTGACATTAAATAATACAAACTACCGACGGCCCTACGGCATTTCGACTTTTTTTGTATACAACGGTCCATGTTTTTAGTTGTTATTTTCACATTTTCCGTAATCATTGCAAACAACTATGCTTGAAGCTTTATTGAAAATGTCAACCGTAACGAGCTGTGTCACTATTGCGGGTGCCTTACCTAATTGTTCCTATCAATCGGGTAAATGGTTTTACGTTGACAGATGTGACAGTTTCCTTGTAGGAAACTAGTGGAATCACGACTGGTCTGCGCACAGGGGCTTCGAAAAAGAGGGTCATGGGGAGGGGGCGAAGAGGAGACGCTGCCGCGGGCGACTCGCGTATCGCAAATGAAATCCTAATGGGTCCGCCGCCCGCCGCCGTGGCCCTGATGCGGCTGCCGATACGTCAGAGACCTGCCTGCTCGCGCCTGCTCCAACCCTCCTTTCACCCGCACCTACCCGTGCCGCCCTAGCTCCTCTCGTCTCCGCCCAGATCTTCCCCGCCCCCGGCTCCCCCCACCACGCTTCTCTCCGCCACGCTCCTCTCCGCCTCCCGCTCTTCCACCATCCCCCGCCACGCACCTCTCCGCCATCGATTGCAATGCCTTAGTGGCAATGCCACTGTCCCTTAGTGTTGTACGAATGACCCTAGGGTTTACGTTCCAACGGTGCCACAATTTCCACAACTCTAGGTCGGATTCAACCACTGACTGGAAGAAATTTCTAGTGGCTGGTTGCTCTGATTGGTAGTTTTACATGGTTTCTCCGATCCAATACCAGGCGAATGCCGGAGCAAAATCCAAAAAGCTGGTACTCGGACTGCGCGTGATCTTTCTTCATCCTTGCCCTCATCTCTCCCTTTTAAAACACACTCACACACTCACATTACACCACCACACTCGTCGAGAGACCAGTCGGCAACTTCGAGTTGGTCGTGATTAAAGCGGATTACACTGGGGAACTGCAGGGGAAAATCCACAACACGATATGTAGATCCCGGGATGTAACATGCCCTACACTTACTGAACTAATGTCCGTAGTTGTTGACGCCCTCAGGAACCCAAAAGAATCAATTAATCCTACCTGCCCCGCCCATTCTCGCCGTCAGAGCTTCATGCCACCTCGATCTTCCCCTCCACACCCCTCCATTCCATGTTCCTCCTCTCCACGCTCGTCCCCGCTATGCTCCTCGCCCGTCCCCGTCTGCCTCCGCGACACCATCTTACCCGTCACGCCCATCGTTGTCTTGCTGATCGCCCCTAAACCCAGCACCGACACGTTCATTCCTGCCATGTTCACTCAGCCTCGCCCACCCCCTGTCATGCACCATCCAGCTACTCTCCGCCCTGCCCAGTTCATCCCTGTCACTCCAGCATCCCCGTCGCACAAGCAACGGGCATTTCCTTGCAGTCCACCAATACCGCGCTCAGGGGCATTGGCTGGGAGTACATCTTTTACCTGGGTTTGACAACGTTTTCTGAAATACCTATGCCTAGTTGTATTACTAATAAATATGAGTGCCTAATGAAATAAGAAAACTGATATATAGTGTATATAGGATTTAGATTTACTTGATTTTACTCGTTATGGCACAAAGTAGAGAATACAGAAATTAAATGCGTTGTAAATCCTTCAATTCTAGGTTTCGGAAAACAAAATAAAACCAGATACTAGATCCCCGGAAAATAAAACCGGCGTTATTGTGATAAAGTATTATTTGTGATAAAAATACGGTGCATAGAAAAAGTATTAGCTCTATGTAAAACAGTTACGTATTTATACAAAGCGTTCACACTTACGAGTTTTACACTTCATCATTGTATTACACATAAAGCACCAATATTGGAAGAAAGCTATTGTTTACTTTGAACCATCACGGTTAATTCAATTGCCCGCAAATACCAATATTTTCTTAAGGAACAGAGGTAAAATGAGTTTGTAAATCGATAATCGAATTGTCCGAGCAAGTTCCATTCTCGGCTCCGAAAAAAGTTAATTCATTCCTCCGGAGCCGAAGCAAACGAGGACATCGAACGGCTGCGAAAGACAGAGCGTCGGATACGCCCTTTTTATTCTGCTGGGATTGTTTTTGTGTGGCACCTGGCTTTCTCTCGTGATCCGCATTTGCATTCTCCACATTAATCACAATTACCGCTGTGTCCAATCGAATCCCACCATCACTCACGGGCAGTCGCCCGCAGCCAGCGTGAACGAATGAAAACACCACAGAGCCACTGCGGCACGAGTGCTCATTCCAGACGAATTCGAACAGATTACTGAGGAATGTAGTAGACGATATTATTGGACTGGGACTAACGCTGTCTTTAAGTTGAGAAATTCTTCTAGAAATTTGAATTAAACGAAGTGTTTTTCTTTGAGGTGTATGAATATGGCTATTTTCAATCAATTACTTTTCCGGTCGAGGTCGTTGTCGTTGATCAGTTTTATACGTGAGGATATATTGTGATTAATTATTTTGAAATATTTGATAAACTTCAGTCAAGAGAAAGATTTTATTCTGTATTTAACTCCTTCTGTCTTTTGACAGATTTCTTTCTGATTTATTACTTTCGTTTAGTAAGTAAGTATAGTATGATACGTAAGTTGGTTCGAGAACATGAATAAATATATGATTGTCCTTTTTCTGATAAACAATTTTTCTATACGACAATAATGTCGTAAATATAATGATTATAGAACTTACGGTGCTAAATTTTATGCTAATTTGGGAATTGTTTTTGAATCCAAAATAATTGTTTTTCTTCACATCGAGAACAGAGAAATACGTCGAAACGAACATGTCGTTATGAAAATATAAATAAGTGTTTGAAAGTAATTGAAGACAAAAATATTTGCACTCATGAAGTTATTAATTTCATACAACAATTTCATGAACAACCCTTTTCTGATTAATATCTCGGGACTTGCTATTTATTTCTTTATGTTAATGAATTAAACCGCAAACACAATAGCAACCTACCTGCGTCCTACGACGAAGAAATACGGGGGCATTTGTAAGAACGTATTAATCATCCAACTTACGAAATGCCCTCGAAGACAAGAACGACGAATAAGAAAGTGGCGACGCGCGCGGACAGGCGATCGGCGGCGGCGGCGGCGGCGGTGACTGCCTAATTGCGATTTATCGCCCCGACCGCGCCCGGGATAAGATCGACGCCCGCCCGCCCGGACGCCCGCGACGCCCACGGCCCGGCCGCGGCTGCCTCCGCAGGGGGCCGTGTCGATATCCGCACGCTGCCTTTGACGGAACTTGAGGGGGGGGTCTAATCGCCGTCTCGGCTGTCCAAATTAGTGACGCGAAATGGCGGGTCTGCGTCGTTTTCAAGTGGACCGTTCGCCCGTCCGTCGTCTTTTCTGGATCTCTTTACATTTTATATATTACTCTCTTTACATTACAAATATTCGCGTATTTTCGTGTTTTAAAATCCTGCGCTTGGAATGAAATTTCGAAATAGGCATATGTGATATATGCGAAGTAATGTTTAATTTACTTAAAGAAAAGTGGTTCCATAAAATAAAAACCTTTCAACAAATTATTAATGGGAAATTACCATTAATGAAATTGTATTGTATTAGGTAAGTGTGTCGTTGGAATATCCTGAATGTGAATCATGTAGGTCAGTGTGCTTTACCTTCTGATTTTTAATTGACTATTCTTATTTACTGCTACGGAATAAAATATCAGATTTATGTTTATTATTTCATTTGTAATTCAGAAGTCAAGACAAGAAGCACACGTCTGTAAAATTGTAGAATAACTTTTTTATTTTGTGCTCGCGTATAAATTACTCGCACAAGATAATGTGTAGGTAACTCGACATTGTCGAAAAAATGAAGACTTATTTTCCATTTGTCAGGGTTATTCAGAATAGGTCCGAGTAGCGCTAAAAAATTGTTGTAGTGTTGGGCTCTCGTAACAAAGTAATTGCTGCAAACCAATCGTGGGCATGGAGTTGCGTACTTTGTGCGCGGGGCGGGGCGGGGCGGGGAGTGGCGGGGAGGGAAGGGAAGGGGCGGGGCAGCAACGAGGCGCATTCCTCACTCGCGTGTCACGCACGGCGGAAGCCAAGGGCATCGGCACGCGGACCTCGCTCGCCAGCGGCTCTCCTCACTCGCACACTTCAGTACGAACCCGAACCCCAAGCAGTGGCGAATTCTCCACGTAAGCCGTCGGTATACCGAATAATTCCAAGTGTATAATAAATATTTCATAAATTTGATAATCCTCTAACAAGGTATTGAGATTTTGAATGCTTTAAAAGATATGCGAAAAAATAACTCTTGTTTTGCCACCGAGAGCCAGTCAGTCTTCCGCAGCAGTTGGCGCTATGAAGTGCAGTGGAGTGAAAAGTTTCAAACAATTCTTAATGCTGTCAAGAGAATTCGCTAGCGTAGGCGATGGGGTCGCATGCCAGCTGCGATAACCTATGGCTCGTCATGTTTCAAGGGCAGGGAGAGGGGAGAATGCACGTCTGGGCGGTCGGTAGGCATCACAAAATATTGCGCTGAACAGTCCTCAGTTCGTTCGAAGTTACGCTTTTCTCAAGTTTTTGTGAAAATGGAAAGTGTTAATGATTCAGAAGTTAGTGGTTTGTGTAATTATCTTATTAAAAAAAATTATTAAGGACGGAATTTCATAGTCTTGAGATTTCAGTAAAGCTTAAAATAAAAGACAACGGTAGAGGTAGCTTCCATATCGTGCGGTATACTTAAAATAATGTTCAGAATTCGCCACTGAAACCCAAGCCTTGTATGTATGCTCCGAGCCACGGACTGAATGACTTGGAAGACTTGGTTTCCTCTATACTAGGGGTTCCCAACAGGGTCGACGACATTTTAAAGGAGGGCAATGATGATAAAGGGGTCGATATCCGAATATTCATCGACGACTGATCATTCTCATGAAGATCAAGATCACATTAACTACCAAAAATATTTATGAATTTATAGTGGACATCAGCGAATCAAACCGTTTTATTGAAGAATTAAGTAAATCCTCACCAACATCAACGTCAAAAATTTCAGAGCTGAGAAACACGGTTACTATCGAATTCCACCTTGGACGTTACCTTGTATCCCGGTAGAAACTTTATGGTATGATCAATGCAACAGTCCCCTAAATAACGAGAAATGGAATAAAATTAGCGAAAAAATGTATACGACCACCAAAATTACAGTCACTTTTATCTAAGATGTGATAAAAGCGGTCAGTCAACAGAAGAAGTCTTTCAAACCCCTGATAAGCTTATTAAATACCAACTACACAGATACTGTAGCTCTATTACAGCCGAGAAGTACGCCCTCATGTCTGCACTAGAAACAATTCACCAGTCGTCATATGAAAACAGTGTTATTCACACGAAATCTGCTGACGTAGTTCACCAAATCTGCTACACAAATCAGGAGTCAGAAGGGGTTATTAATATCCTGGAACTGTGCTCTTTTTTAAATAGACAAGGAAACAAGCTGCTAATTTGTTGGTCTCCTCCCCGGCAAGCTGATCCAATTATGATGAACGGAAGCTCAATTCCAACCTTTCTCGCGGATCTCAAGTCAGGAAAAAATGTCCACAATATTGTCCACTTCATCAAGGATACTTGGAGTTACATAATTAAGATCATGAAAACACAATGGAATACCACTTGGCAAGAGTGCAAAATAAGCCGTATACATAAAATGATTCATGATTTTCATAAACTAAGAACCATCAAAAAACTCAATCGCAAAGATCAAGTGACATTTTCTCGAATCAGATCTGAACACAATAACCTAACTCACTCACATCTGTTAAATAACACAGATCCCTTAAAATGTGAATCATTAAACGAACACCTGTCAATTGTGCATATCCTTCAGTCTTGTATTAACAAATATATCCATGAATGAAAATCAATCCTATGGATTGACAATCTTGAAACTATTTTATATTCCAGTGTTTTCAAGGAAAAAATATTAAAATTATATACAATATTAAAAGTATATAATGATTAATAAATCTGACTGACAATTGTAAATTACTATTTAATACTTGTTGAAATTGTATGTTCACTATCTAATTTAAACCCTGTGTATAGTTGTGTATGTATAGTTGCAAGCGCTAATTACGTGGTTGATGCAACTTTGAATAAAATAAATAAATAAAAAATATTGTATTTTTTCTTATATAACCTGCAGTACAGCTTATAATTATTTATCAATTCGCTCAACGCTGAAATTTCACCTCATTAATATCGATAAAATAAAACTTTAGCGCAATTAGCCTATAATCTCTGATTTTGTTTTGATAATTTGCTAATATTGGTAGGTTTAAAAATAATAATAGTGCAAGAAAATAAAAAATCTAATAAAAATCTTTTTTCCAAACCTTGTTCATATTTTTGGTCTAATAGTTGTCTTTAAGTCAGATACGTGTACTTATTTGTGTTAGCTATGATAATATTGTACGCTGAATATTATAAAAAAATTGAAGGGGGTCGATGAAGCAAACCATTCTTTAAAAAGGGGTCGATGCAAGAACAATGTTGGGAACCCTTGCTCTCCTGCTTCAGTTTTATCTCCATCTCTTGAATATCTGCTTTACGTTTATTCGTTTCAGCCTAAAAACGCTTAAATATTTATTTGCTCCACTGTACAGTTCAATCTCTATATTCAATTTGTGTATTCTGATCTATTTTTTACGTTTCTTTTCAGGCTACAAACCTCGACAGTGTTGAGTTCTTCTATGCTACACTTCGAACTACATGGGTTTTAACACTTGATTTTTTCTACCCTATGCTTCAGTATGATTAAACTTATAAGTATTTCCTTCGTTCGAAGCTAAAGCTAGTTTCTTCGTGTACTCCTCTTTTTTCGACTTTGTCAAGATACTTCAGATTTGTATACTACGTTAAATATAGTATTAGTCATTAAAATGTTTTTAATGAAATATAAGGTCTAAGGTTTTAATGAAATATAAGAGAATAATATTATTACATATTATCAAATTTTATTTCGATGTGACTCTTAAATATAAAAATTATTGTCTTTATTTTGTACCAATATATTATTACACGGAAACTAAGATATCAACATTAAGATAGAAAACTCTTTCCTGTAAGTTTCTTTAAATTTTAGTGTTCATTTGCCATCACATTCTCGATTTAACCAAAATTTTGCCAAATTTTATTTGATCACACTGTTTATGATATAGGTGGGATTTCATATATTAATGTAAATATATCCAATATTAATTGTTTTGCAGATGAGCCTAGTCACACATGGTTATATTCACTAGTTCAATATCGTTGATAGAGTGGACAATGAAGAAATGTTGGTGACGTGACTGATGCTGCAGTTTGTCATAGGACTCAGCCATTCATGTATGATGAAAAGGCCCATTTCTTACTTCGGTTGGGAGACATCCAACCAATCTTGAACCGTTGGCGTCCAAAAGGTCGATGTTCTGGTCATACGACTTCAACGTTCTCCTAGAAACGTGAAAAAAGAAGTCCTTGTGGACATTTCATTCAAACGTATCAACATTACTCAGTTTCTAAATTACTTCGTGTCACAATCACGCCATTTTAAAAATCTCGTCTCATGCTAAGTATATATTTGTTCAGTACTCTTTGCACATGACACTTGTTTCCTCAAGAGAAACAAGAAAACACATCTGCATTAGCTGTGAACAGGGGCCACTTCTGGAAACTTCTCAGTAACTCTCTTACATATCACACTGTGCTGTACAGGGAGGCTTTAATTCTTTGTCCCGGAAGCAGCACTAAACTGTGGTTGTATGCCCACTGGCACCTCATTCTGTTTTAAGTTTTTTTCCACCTTCCATTTTTCTTAGCAATAACTCTACAACTTACGTCGGTTTCCTTACTTGTAGAAAAAATATTTTCCGTAGTTTATTTAACATTGCCCAGTTCTCACATAAGGCAAATTTTAAATATTTAGCGGAATCTTTACGCTCTTTTCATATTCTTTGTAATTAGTCAGTCTTCGGACAGATGGTATCGTGTTAAAAAAAAACTATTGGATTATCGCTAAGGATTACCGATAATCCAATACTTTACCTTTTTTTATTTTACCGATTATAAAGACCACTCACTTATTCCGACAGGGCTGAGAGTAAGCACACAAATAGACAAACAAAATGGGGATTTTTTTTAAGGAATTAATGTTAGAAAATAATACTTAACCTCATTATATAGAGTTTGAAGAGTCTCGCGTTTCTCACTAGTGAGAAAATCCGACGTGCTCCTTCAATTAACATAATTTGCAAGGAGGTATTCCACGTCGCATTGCCAATCAGCACATTTAAAATAACCTCCTACCTAAAGAGCCCGGTGGAGCCCAATTTCAGCCACGTCGATCGTCACAGTAATAAATTCGCCTGCGGATGACATCGTGGCAACACGGTTTCCCCAGTATCACGCTCACTGTTACTGTGAAAGGATCGTGACGTAATTGAACAGAGAACAGAGTACAGAGATGCCCACTCGACAAAGCACTATCGATCTTCTGCGCATGCGCAGTTCAAGTTTCGCGCCACTAGTGCATTTGCGCATGCGCAGAAAATCGTTACTGCTGTTTGCTATGGCGAGCACAAACTCTCAAACATCTACTACAGTCAACCGTCTCATTGTGGAAAACCGGAACCACGGATGAAAATAGAATCCTCGCAAAAGTCGCTTTACCGCCCTTTCCAAAAGGGCAAGGGAGAGCCTCTCCTGTTGTGCTCGACTGGTTGTCTCTTGATGATGCCCCTCCCCTCCCCCTTCCCTCCGCGTGAGAGCGGCATGGCGTCGCGTGCGGGCAGGCGATCTGTCAGAGCTCATGTGCCCCGCCCACCCGCCCATTCGCGCGCTCTCGCCCGCGGGGCGACGCCTCGGCTGAGGGCGGTCGAGCATTCGGCGCGGCGTCGCCACGCGTCGCGATACGCGGGAGACCGGCAGCTCGTTAGCGCTACGCCTCTCATTCACCGCCCCTCCTCCCCCGCCCTCTTCTGCTGAACCTCCTCCCCGCCCCTCGTCCACACATCTTCCCCGCTCCGTCCTCCCCCTCCCCACCCCGCCCCCTCCCCTCCCCTGTACTCCCCGACCCTCCACACCCCTCCTCGCCTCCACGCCCCCTGCCCCGCCCCTCCTTGCTCCCGTCCCACCTCCCGTTCCCCTCTGCGCTCTGCCCATCCAGCCCAGCCCTCACCGCCCCGCTCCCCTCGTCATCCCGGCCATCCGCTCGCCGCTCCCTCCACCCTGCTTTCCCCGCTCCATACGTGCTGTTTCATTAGCCCACGCATTCCGACGGGCGCCGCCGGCCCCGTATGTCGCAACCGACAGCGCCCCTGGCCCCTGGAATGAGCTCCACGGCTCAGCGCGTTTAGCTTTCGGCGCTGTTGGGAGATACTCTTAATTAGTTCATATTTAACCTTTTCACGCGTGATTTAACCTGGACCCGGCGTAATAGAAATCACAAATTAAGCTTGCGTCTTTTGGCCTGTTATTTAAAACGTTTCGTATTATGTGGCTGAAATAACGTTTTAAATTAGACTCTGCATTATAACGCAAGAAAAACGTGATAACATTATGTTATTAAAAATCATCATATTTTCATGGGTTTGCTCCTGCAGTCAACACCCCGACGAAGCTTCACAGCTATGCAACTTGTCTTCAAATGTTGCTTATGTTGTTTATTTTGTTTCTAACTTTTCAAAAGTTGGATTTTCGTTTTATTGGAAAATCTTCAATAGAATTTTCTTTATCTTACTTTTATGTCTTGTTCCGTCTAAAGTGACGGAATGGGGGTGTCGGGAAAATATTGTAGTGGCTACACCTCAATCAAAATTGAAAGCAGTTAGAAATGGGAAGGCGCCCTGGAAGAGGAGATGGAGGTAAAAATATTCCTAAATTTGTGTGCAGGAGATGGCGAAGAAGAGAGGTAGGGCACGTCAAAAATTACCGACCATGGCGGTATCTGAATTGGAGAATAACCATGACATTCGTTGATCTTAGGCAGCACTCGATCCATATCTGTGTGTCATTAAAGGTTTTAGAGCACACGAAGCGCAGGAGAGTAAGAGAGATTTTTGACCCTGCAGTTGCACTATATGAAGCAATTGCTATGTTGCTGAGGTCCTGTTGGCGTAGATGCAGCGATGCAAGTTACCACCAGGTTCATCAAGAAACACGAGATGTGAAGGGGATGTAAACTTGCGTTATTGTGTGAAGATTGCTATTTCTCCTAGGGCTCCTGGTAGTGCCTGCTCGCACCGAGAGTGCATGCAGCGGGGCGGGACCGTTACGCGACCCGGCCGCCTCGCCATCGGGGCGACGGCTCTGGACACCCCTCCCACGCCCCGCCTCTCATCCCCGCCCTCTCCCCACCCGTCCCCCGGCGCCGGCGAGCGCGGCGTGCTGGCGGCGGATGCGGCGGAGCGGAGACAATGGACGGGGCGGAAGGCAGCCGTGTAGGCGCGTGCCTTCGCAGAAGATCTGGATGCGGCGGACTGCGGTCACTGGCCGGTTCCCACGGGCTTCGCGAGCAGGACCGCTCTGAAAGAACCCCACACGCAGAAAACGTGCCAATTTTGCCCTACGATTTTGCGCGTCTGACGTTGAAACGCATCCCGATGGAGCTCGCAGATCCCCGTCCGGCATTACCACATCTCGTATTTTCAGGTCTGCGACCGCCTTCCCGGTCCCGGTACATCCGTTGCTCGTCTTTGTTCTGGCCAGGGTCAGGTTGGTTTGGCAGCTACACCGCTGTGGCATCGCTTCCTAGCCTGAACAAGACCGTACTGGGCACAGACAATCCCGCACTGACCTTTCGAGATGCGGATAACCACGATACCGTGTCCTGACAAATACATACATACATACATAGTATATCTTGCAATCGACATGATTTTCAAAACTGTTATATCGACAAAACCCAGCCAAATGAACGAAAAGCAACTCGAAAAGCCAGCGTCTGCTAAGAATTTTAACAGTCCGCTGCCCGTTGAGAACAATTGAAACAAATGAGTTGCAGCCAAAGATGGCGCGTTAGTGCTCTTATTATATCTTATTTATATGACTTTTTATAAGAATGTGATATAACGAAAAGGTTTCAAAGATAAAAGGTCGGGCCGGTATTCCAAATAATGTACTCGTTTGGTTATGAACCTCGACTATCGCTTTGATTTTCTAACTTTAACCGCGGTCGTTATTTGCTCCATATCGACCTAATGATGGTAGTAACTATTTTCAAATCCATAGAGTCTGTTTAGTGGAATGACTAAGTAAATATTCTATGGGTGTTTGTCTCTCTTTTTTCAAAGGAATATCTGTTTATCAAACAGCCAAACTATTATATTCGCTTACTCTTTGTAGCGTTCTTCAGATTGTACCGATGGTTGCTTCGTCATTTCTTCGGCGGGCTCCCTCACTTTTGCCCTTTCGCACGAGAAGACCCTGCGGCGTGCCCGGTGACGCGGTGCGCATCCTTCCGACAGGAGATGGGAGATAGATGATGCCGCCGGGGAGAATATACGTCGGTTAGTGCTTCGCCTGTGACAGTGAATACGGCTTTGAGCGCTAATCAACAGCGAGGATCTGCATGAAAGATTGCACTTGCGTTAGGACGAGACTCGATGTGACATCGTACCGCCACTTGCCAAGAAATAAGTACTATGACGGGGTTGAAAGTGCCAAGGGGGGGGGGTTCTGAATCATTTTTCTCCATGGCCCTGACGTGTGCGACCTACACTCCTATGACTATCCCGTTTCACTTGTTTTATTTCTTTCTTTTTATCATCATAAGTTGTTTCAACATTTTGGTTCACTCGCATGATCAATATTATTTTATTGATAACTGAAAATTTTTGCATAACAATATAAATATATATTTTTGATACTGCATAACTCTGATACTGTTAGTGATACCCAGGTTCGTGCGTTCAAACCGAATCGAAGCCGTGGGTTTTAAGGGCAATAAAATCCTTCGTACGTCTTCCTTCGGAGGGGAGGTAAAGCCGGCTGTCCCATGTTAGTAGATTTACTGCATATAAACGATCCTCAAGCCTAAATGAAGCCTCTGAGATAAATTCAAATCGCCTGTTTCGTCGCCCAAGTAATACCTTCTTTCTCCCCTAGTAGGTGAAAGGAGCGTAACGAAATTTGCGTGGTCAGACGGAAGAGCAGGCCTCATAGCCTGAGTTCCGCCACGTAAAATAAAGCATTTATTCATTCATTCATTATAACTCTGATTAGTTGGATAATCCAATTATTCGAGTTGAGATTTTTGCGCTTTCTCCTAATTTGTTGGAGAGTTTGCGTTTTCTCATTTGCGAAACTTTTTGTGATCGCGATGCAGTACAGATTTCTTTCAGTTTTGCACATTTATTCGTAGATCACGTCTTTTTTCGTTGCATTAATACTTTTATTTATTGCTAAATTCAAGATATTATTTGGCATGTTTTTTATTATTGTAAGGTCCTTAATTTGTTTGAGGCAGACATTCACAGCATAACAATATTAAACAATCGTAATCCCTTATTACTCTTTACAAGAAGTGTATTAATGCCTGCCTCAAATGTCTGCCAGAAACAAATTAAGGACCTTACAAGAATCAAAAGTATACTAAGAAAGACAGTCTTAATCATTCATTCAAGTAATTTGAATATTATTTTGCTATCCTAATAAATTATGTTTTTAACACTTTTTCCCAATGGTATTGCACTGGTGTTTACTTTTGTCTGTAGCCATCTTATATATCTTGCCATTGTGGAGTTTGCGTCTCTCTTTAACATCGATCTTGTCCCGAGTTCTTTTCTTTCGGCTAAAAAAATATTTATTTACTTCACAAACTACCTCAAAAGCAAGTTCGACCAAGCAAACGTCGCTAATAAATGTTGCTTGTTTGTATAATATTTCATGAGGGACCCGTTGAATGTGTTGATGATGTCTTTTCACCACTTCAATTGCACCGTAAAAAAATGTGTTAAAATTATCAGCACCCAACTCAAACTAAACAAAACAATATTTTTAGAGTTTGCGTTACCTTTCAAAATTTAGAATTTCCTATATTTTATTTTCAGTATATTAATTTTCTCGAGTTCGTTACGTTTAATTACATTACATAATTTGGTCTCTGCGTCTCTGTCTCCTACCTTCTTTAAAGGACAAATACAAGGTAGTGTTTTTAACTTCTTTACTTTTCTCTAAAATAGTTACAAATATTACTAGTTGCTTCCGCAACAAACATTTTGAATACAAAACATTTTGAATTATTTTAAAACATTTTGTTCACAGTAACTTGCTCATCTCGATTGTACAAGAGCTAGAAGAAGCGTCCAAATAAGCTAAGGTAGTGGGTTCGAACCTGTGCACAGGTTCTTTCTTCACGAGGTTATGTTTGGATTCTCACTCCACAACGATTCGCATCGAATCCATTATGACCGTAGTCAATCACCCTTCACCATCTTCATCCTCTGTCTATAATCATTCCCATTTGTCTTTCATTAAGTGTAGGACGAAGGCAAACCACTCTATGGTCCCTCAGGCAGCCAAGGAAAGGCATAAACCTCATCCCTCAAACAGGCCCAGAATTGGGCACTCCAATCACCATCATCATTATGATGTCAATTTCCACTAAACATTCTTCCTCAATTTACTCTGAGGTCGGTGTTTAACAATTTTCGCCACAAACAATTGAACTCAAAACCCTGTAAGTAGAGAGAGAATTACCTCAAACTCTTGCATCAAATTAAGATGAAAAAAATATCAGATTGTGATAGAGATGAAAATCAGGTGTTCATGCAACTCGCAACTCACATTAGGCTACGACATATTATCATCGTGCCTGACTGGGGAACGATGCGTCCTAGGCCATTAAAATCGGATGTTTGGGGATCATAACCCCACCCCCGCGTCCTTAGTAAGGGTCGGAGAAACATACTAAGTTGGATTCTAGTACAAAGTTGTTGTCAGTAAAGGACACTGTTTTACAATGTGCGTAAGGTCCAAATTATCTTGAAGGATTTCGGTGTTTTAGCCGACGCGCGCATGCGCAGAGCGACTTCTTGGAGGGACGGATGCGCATGCGCCCGTTCGAAGTCGGTCAGCAGAAAGCGAGTACATCGGATACATCGTACATCTTATTTTCGCACGTCTCCAAAAAGTTCCATTTATTTCTCACACAGTTCTAATCTGTGTTTGCTGCTTAAAGGGCGTTATGACCACATTCACAGTTTATAAAAAAATAATGTTAAAAATTTACTATTATACACATTTTTGTTTTCTGAATGTATCTCAGCAAATATCTCACACTTATCATGTAGGGTAGACATTGAACAGGCCTCCTGAACCATATATTTTCAGTCGAATCTTCTAGTAGCCCTCTTTTTACTGCAAACTGTGTTTGTTCTCACATTCGCAAAATTCACAAACGAATAACAGTGTAGAAGTGACCTGGCACTCAGCTCTTTATAATCAGAAGTGGATTTAACGTTTTTTACTTGCACCCATGACAAAATATAATTTTTCCCGCTTTTGGACATATCTCCGTTTTCACAGGAAAGCACAGAAATGCAGATTCGCGTATTGCTTCTATCGCTTTCTCCGCAATATCTAGTCGTGTGAGCTTCAGCGCATGCCCTCCGGCGCTGTCTGTGTTCGCGTTCTGCTAGCTGCCGGCCCGCGGCGCGCCACACCGCGACGCAACAACTGGCGAAGCGTCCGATAAGGCGATGGGGGCGGTCCCGTCGCGGAAGCCTGTCCGACGGCGAGGCGGCGGTTACGACGCGCGCGTTACTCAGCACAACGCAGCCAACGACGCCCGCCGCCGCCGCTCCGGCCTCCGCCTCCCTTTCTGCCCCTCCTCCTCTCCTACGCCTCCATCCTGGCCGTTTTATCGTCCTCAACTTACTGCTTCGTTTGCTAGTTGGTGTACGTGCAAACATCATTTTTATCCTCACCACCGCCTTTGTCTTCTCCCTACCCTTCAAGGATTTTTTTCGCCTTTAAAAATCCACTAGCTTCGACCGAATTTTAATCCGCGAACTTGGGTATATTAGTGCGATGTATTAACCGTTACACCACTGAAAACGTCACACCATCGAAAAGAAAGTTTCCGTGGAGCTATTACAACTGGTCCTATCGCTAGTGACCACCGTCACCTCCAGCGTGTGGGCGTGTGCGCGCCGTGGAAAGGAATGTGTTGCGTCTGTGCCGGGGGAGGCGCGTCCAGCCCTCGGCCTGCGAGAGATTGGGCGCTTGGGCGGCTGATAACCCTGCCCCCGGCCTCGCCGCAATGCAGCGCTCCTCTCCACGCTCGCCCGGTGGAGATAGGATCATTCTTCATACGACGCTAGCAGATGCGTAAATTATATTATTCTTGGGAGCGCTTGATTCGAAAAATGGAATTTGGCCGACTGAAAGGGCGTTCGTGAGAATCGTCATGACGGGTCCCATGAAGAAGTGCCAGGTCATGTTTATTCTGTGGGAATATACACTACCCGCGAAGGAAAGAGGCGTTTTCTTATTATGATCAGTAGGTAGGAAAGTTATGTCGAATAACGCACTTCAAAGGCAGTAACTTATTTTGCTACTCGCAAATTATCTACATTTCTGTATTTTTCGATATAGAGGGCCTATCACTGTTGTCCGTAAACAAATCTTCCTAAATGTACTTGCAACATCGTTCAATCGTGACTTCCTGTCAAAAATTTCTCAGAACGACTCCGTTTCGCAACTACTGATGATGCCAGAAACGGTGAGAGTGCTTGTACTTCCTCAGATTTAATGCTGCGTCGTGAACAGTCAAAGCGATGAGATGAGTTGAGGTCCATTAATTTCCTTGGAAATGCTGCTTCCCGGATACAATGCCACTCCGCAGCTGAGATCTCTCAAGAAGCAGGTGCATGATTCCATCGTTCCTACAATTTCTGTTCGCAAACAGCTTGCGATTGCTTAATTCAGGGATGTAACTGACTGAACGCAGTGTATATGTTTATGGCTCTCAAAGACGTAGAGCTATCTTTCCGCTCGTTGGGCATCGCATGAACACAGTTTCTATGACTAAACTGAAAAATTCGAACTTTTGTCAGAGATGCCGTCTAGTATCTGTAAAAGCATAATGATAAACTAATATTCTTTACTTCAATGTGTGTAGGGGAGAGACGAAGAAGAACAGACGGAAGGAATAGAGAGAAGGAAATAGAGAAGTTGAAGAGGTGAAGGAGAAGAAAGAACTGTAATAGAGGAGGACAATGAGTAAGAGAAGAAGAAAATGGGGGGGAAATGTGGAGGATAAGCAGGAAAAAATGAAGTCGAGCTAAACATGTGTTTAACACGAGGAGAGGAAGAAAAGAGAACGAGGGGAAGGCGCCGGTCCTGGAGGTGGCTGCGCCCTCGACCATGGAAGCCAGCGATCCGCCCTGCCTCCGCGTGTGCAGGTCCGCGCCGAGTATTTGATCGAGACGTTGAATAGCTGGAACCTGCGGCGACTCATCGACGGCGCGGCACGGCGCGTCTCGCGTTGCTTGCGCTCGAGTACGAGGGACTTGCGGAATTCTGTAGCATAACGCGGAGCGCGCTGAATGTGTTAAATCATGGCTGTTTGTCCAGTTTCTCGTCTTGTGATGCGCGTGGCAGTGTTCGTATGTTCGCAGAACCTCGATGCTTTGTACGGAGAATTTCTGAAAACGGAAGCTGTACGCCGGTAGTCGACCCGAGTAGCGCCTGATGTGGTAGAGGTCGTCGAGAAATTTCGCGAGCAATTCGCCGCGCGTTGGAACTGTGTTTGTTCAGTGTCTCGATCCTAACTGGTATTGACGTGTTAATGTTGACTTTCATTTCATAAGGTCGCAGATGAACATGAACTTTCATCAAGTTCAACCAGTTTCAGATGAAACTAAAACTACCTCTGAACACGGAGTAGGCGATGCTATGTACGTTCTAGGTAGATGCTCGACGTTAATTACGAGTACGACTTATAAAACAGATGTTTAGGTATTTTGGAGAAGGGGTCTCATTGAATGAAATATGTAACCATTATACCACAATGAGTTACATTTACATAAACGTTTTGAACATTGACTAAAATAGACTCCAAATATCAATGTTTTCCTTTTAAACAATTTATAAGAACACTTAGAAGTATTTACCAATCACCGCACTGCATCATTTCAATTTAATGGTTTTAAGGTATTAAATAATGTAAGTGGTTAGAAATGAGCGAAACTTAAAAGTTCACATTTTTATATGCACAATTCTCGCAATTGTCCTTTGTCATACACATACAAATATTAGTTCACATTCTTCTTGTCTGTCAATGTACCCCTGCATCTGACTGAAGAGATATCTACCATAAAATAGATAACATCTAGTGAAAGTTAATATAGAAAATTAGCGGTAATAAATGAATTCAACTCAAACTCCGAAGGTTTGAATTTGTACTGTCACACATATTTATAAAGGATATACAAGTATTCTATTGATTTCAGCTGTATTAATTCAAATTCAATGCGCATTGTTGTTTAACAATACGGACTCTACCTACAACTCTTTGTATGTTTCTCAGACTGCTCATTCCAGACGTTACCTGCGTCCTTAATTTATGTTTGTATGTTTTATTTGGAAGTAAAACGTGGAGAAACGCGTAGTATTTCAGAATGGTGGTACGCCTAAATGTAAACTTTAAGTGGTAATCGCAGTGGCATATACAGCACGTCCGTGCGCCGCATCCGAACACGCGTGGCATGCGCCTGCGAGGCGTTTAGGCCAAGGCGCGCGGCGGCACACAGGTGGCCCGGCGAGGCGCGGATCGCCGCTAATGATGATGGATCCCCGCTCCGCCACAATTAGCGTCCCTCTCCTCCCCGCCGCCCCTCCCTGCGCCCCCAACGGCCGCAATTGGCGCCATTCAAAGCCCGCCCCCGCCGCCCACACCACCCCCGCGCCCCCACCAGCCCCCGCAGCCCCCGCCCCCGCCCCCGCCGCCCTCGCGGTACAATCGCTGCCGACTCCTCCGCCGTCGTCATTACCATTCTCCCATCGCCCCTTATGCTAGTGTAGTCGACGGAGTCACTTCGCCCACCCCAACACTATTGCCGTCGCCTTCATTACTACCATCACCGCCACCCCACAATCTCAACGCCCCACCGCCATGGCATCCGCCATCATCACCACCAACACCTCCCCGACAACCATAGCCTCCGCCGCCGCCGCCATCTCGAACACCATCACTACCACAACTATCTCAACCCCTTCCCCCTCATTGACCTCTGGTCGTTCCCGCCACTGCCGTCAATGCTGCCTCTGCTTCCACCGTCGTCGCTGCAACATCCGCCTCCTCTGCCGGTCCCAGCTCCTCCACTACCACCGCCGTCGCCGGCACGCCAGCCACCTCCGGGAGGCATTGGGAGATTCAATGAAGTATCTGCGCGCATCCACTTCCTCGCATCTCTTCGAGCGCCTGCAGCTGCTACTTCGCCACGCAAGACGCCCGCAAGATCTGCTCAAGGCGCAACACACTGAGCTTGTAAAAAGTCCTCTTGTTGTAAGCTGATGCAAGTTGGGTCGAGTGGAATATAGATTCGAAAGAGAGAAGAAAACGTGCCCCTAATGCAATCGTGACGCACCAGAAAGAGATCAAACCAGAAGAACTTTCTGAAGAAAACAACGCCTGACATGTACAATATCGCAACTTGACATGTAAAATTTGAATTCTGCTATACTGCGTAATTACCACAAAATCTGCAACTTTGTTTCACGATTCGCTAGAGTGGTTAGATTTTTTTAAATTATCACGACCAAGACAAGGTTTATTCACTAGTATTTGGTTGCAGGTAGTGATATAAAATTGAACGGTGAGTTGATGTGTCGTTGCTGTGCCTCAACACGCAAATTATAGAAGGTGTAGAATGCAAGAGATTCACTAAAGAAGCTGAAGTAAAGCAGATTCTAAATACTTGTGGAGTGAACCGTGGCTGTTATTTCAGTCGATCGAGCAAGACACCGACGTGATGATCAGGCGAGTCCCAACTGCCGCCATTTTAAATAAAGAATCTATGTTTGTATGTTCAGAAGCTGGTTTCGTATTCTGGAAGTATTTATAAACACATTTTTAAGTGCGACCAAAGTAATCAAAGAAACCTCTACGTCACGGTTAGCGTTTGATTTTCCAAGCGGAAGCAAATGAAGCTGAGCTGTCAAGCAGGCAGAGAACATATTTTTTTACGTCAACTTGACTCACAACATCTAAATCTAGTGACCTTACTACGCGTTACTAATTCTTTACCGTGTAGGTAAGCGCACGTTACTTTCTAGCCTGCGACTTTGAAGATTTACCACCCAGAACGTATCAAGACCCGTTCCAGGCATCATAAGCGTTGGTAGCCATATGCGGTAAGGGATCGTTCATCACGACTGTCGCGCTTCGATTGCTGGAGGATGATGCGGCGGCAAAGAGAAGGAAGCAACTGCGCTGCTGGCGATGGCACAATGACGGCGATTTCCCCGACAATTATTGTGAATTTTACTGCGTGGTTTAGAAAGTGAGCGAGTCAGAGAGAGAGAGACAGACAGACAGACAGACAGACAGACAGACAGAGAGTAACAGACACAGAGAGAGAAAGAAAGAGAAATATGATTTTCTACTTTTAGAAGAAAACAATTTAAAAATCATGTTGTCAAATAATTTACTTGCGAATTATTTTCTTTTGGACGCTTACTAATTTCTCTCTTATTCTATAATTAATATTCTATTATTTCTATCATCTCACCTGCGATTTCCAGATTTAAAATTCCCTTTGTCAATAAGAAAACAATCTACGATCTCAAAAGAAATAAATTGTGAAGATGAAATAAGTACGCGTTTTGTTACGATTAGATCCGAGTTCTTTAATTATCGTATTTGCTACAGCATTGCATTGCTTCTTCATTTCCCATTGTCGTCGAGAAAGAGAAAGGGATTAGAATGTTTGTAATTTTGCAAAACGTGAAGTATTCAGACATTCAACAATTTTTTAAATTTTTTATTTATTTAAGATAAATTTACAATCCATTTTTTACAAAATAATAAGTAAATGTGATATCTATTGTAGAATTATTATGACAATGATTAATAGTGAAGGTATCCCATCGGTACTCTTCATCCTCTTCTTCGTACTACGTACTTCGTAACAAAAAGCAATTATTATTTAGGTTGACTGCAATTGGAATTGATAATTTGGTGGTAATAATGGTTCAGTTACTTATTGAGAATCTGTATGGGAGTTGTATGGGTGAGGTTCTGGTTAGACGATGGATATCTGCACTATTGTCAAGGAGGTTGAGGGCTAAGTGATGTGGATAGTTTTCAAGACGCTGGAGGTAGTTTGAGCTAATTAATTCTATTATTTCTACGACAGAGGGAATTTTTAAGTCTTTGTATAATGCTGCGTTTGTGATGAACCAAGGCGCTGCCGCGATCATTCTTAAGGTCTTGGACTGAAATCTCTGGATGATGGAGAGATTACTCTTGCTTGCTGTGCACCAGATTTGGATGCCGTAGGTCCATATTGGGATTATTGTGGATTTATAAAGCAATAGTTTATTTTCCAATGATTGTTTTGAGTGGTATTCTAGTATCCAATATAGTTTCCTTTCTTGAAATTGAAGGTGCTTTTTCTTGGCTAAAATATGATGCTTCCGTGTTAAACATTTGTCTAGATGTATCCCTAAGTATTTTACACTTTCCATTTGTAATATTGATTATTGTTGGTGTGGACAATAGGACACTTGTTTCTTCTCAGGGTAAAAGTTATATGGACTGATTTCTTTTCGTTGATTTTTATTTTCCACTTCTTGGCCCATTTTTCAATCATTGTAAGATGTTCTTGTAAATGTCTTGATGCGACATTTGGGTCGTCATCCGAAGCTAGTTTGGCCGTATCATCTGCAAAAGTGGCTATGGTTGTTTTATCTGTTTCTGGTATGTCTGTCGTATAGAGTTGGTACAGAATAGGGCCAAGTACACTGCCTTGTGGTACTCCGGCCTTGATTAGATGGAATTCAGATATTTCATTTTGATATTTGATTTGGAAAGTGCGGTGGAATAAATAAGATCTGAAGGTATTGGTGAAGGGGTATGGTAGGAAATGTTTGAGTTTAAATAGGAGTCCATCGTGCCAGACTTTGGCAAACGCTTGGGCGATGTCTAGAAAGGCGGCTGAACAATATTTCTTTTCTTGGAAACAATTCTCAGTGTAGCTGGTGATTCTATTATCTTGTTCGATGGTAGAATGCTGTTGTCTAAAGCCAAATTGATGGTCAGGGACTAGGTTATTGGTTGCTACGTGAGGACGTAGTCTTGATAGAAGAAGTTTCTCAAACACTTTGGATAGAATTGGAAGTATACTGATGGGACGGTAAGAAAAGGGTTCATGTGGAGTTTTCCCAGGCTTGAGAAAAACTTGAATTTGGGCTACTTTCCATTGCTCCGGGTAGTGTCCTGTTCGTAGAATACTGTTGAATAGTGCTTGTGAACAAATTAACTTTTTTTCTTTAAAAGTCAGCTAATGAATTATTCAAATAGTTTTATGTGTTTTCATTTACTCGCGACCGCTGTCAGCACTTGGTGCTCACGACGAAATACATGACTGGAAGTTTAACCTATGAAGTTTTTTGTGGAGAAGTAATTATTGGTCCATCAAAAGACACTTATTCACAAAGTATTCTATTACCAATGTATGATATTTATGAGAAGTAATTTCGGTCGCGGTGGCGCAGTGGATGACATGTCAGCTTGTTGCTCCGAAGATTCTAAAATCGATTCCCGGCAGAGACAGATGGCTTTTCTTCTATTCAAAAATTGGCAGTCGTGTGTGCATGAAAAATGGGAACCTTGGTACAAACCGTTTAGTTTACCTCGGCAAAACATTCAGACAATGAAAAAATTAACTTTTTCTTTAAAAAGTCAACTAATGAATCAGAATAATGAACCAGAGAGTATTCGGGTTGTTTTCTAGTAGCAAAACATATTCGTTAGGAAGAATTTCCATCTAGAGGCAGCAAGACAGGACATTGAAATTCGATAAGAAAGTAAAAAGCCGTTTTTACTAGGTGCCTAATAATATTGTTCTAATCAGGTTGACGAGGACCTACTAAGAATTAAAAAATCGAATTACGAATGAGTAGTCAATACGTTTATGGCAACATTTGTTTCGAACCTATTCAGTCCCCGCGGCTCCTTGAGGGCTATTCCAATCCCCCCCCCGTCCTTACGGCCTCTCCCTGCCCGCGGCCGGCTGCGCGCCCATTGGGAGGCCGTTAACGGTAGCGCCGCTCCTCTCGTCTCGTCTCGTCTCGTCGACTTTCTCCGAGCGCCCCAGGGAACAGGCGGTGAGCGGAGACTCCCAGGCTGCGCCGGCCCGACCTTCTGGAACAGTTCCCGCGCCGCCGCCTGCTCCGTCCCGCTCCTCTCCCTCCCCGGACTCCCGCCCCGCTCAAGTCACGCTCCCCCTCGCCCCACCCCTCCCCGACCCGCTCTATCCTATTCCGCTCTGTACCGCTCGATCCCTCTCCGCTCGACCTCTCTCTATTCAATCCCTCTCCGCTCAATCCGCCTGCTCCGTCCCGCACCTCTTCCTCCCCGTCCCCCACCCCGCTCCCCCTCGACTCACCCTCCCCGACCCGCTCTACCCTATTCCGCTCCGCACCGCTCGACCTCTCTTTATTCAATCCCTCTCCGCTCGATCCCTCTCCGCTCGATCCCTCTCCGCTCGATTCCTCACCGCTCGATCCCTCTCCGCTCGATCCCTCTCCGCTCGATCCCTCTCCGCTCGATCCCTCTCCGCTCGATCTCTCTCCGCTCGATCCCTCTCCGCTCGATCCCTCTCCGCTCGATCCCTCTCCACTCTATCCCTCTCCACTCGATCCCTCTCCACTCGATCCCTCTCCGCTCGATCCCTCTCCGCTCGATCCCTCTCCGCTCGATCCCTCTCCGCTCGATCCCTCTCCGCTCGATCCCTCTCCGCTCGATCCCTCTCCGCTCGATCCCTCTCCGCTCGATCCCTCTCCGCTCGATCCCTCTCCGCTCGATCCCTCTCGCTCGATCCTCTCCGCTCGATCCCTCTCCGCTCGATCCCTCTCCGCTCGATCCCTCTCCGCTCGATCCCTCTCTCGATCCCTCCACTCGTTCTCTCTCCGCTCGATCCCTCTCCACTCGATCCCTCTCCGCTCTATCCCTCTCCACTCGATCCCTCTCCGCTCGATTCCTCTCCGCTCGATCCCTCTCCACTCGATCCCTCTCCACTCTATCCCTCTCCACTCGTTCCCTCTCCACTCGTTCTCTCTCCGCTCGATCCCTCTCCACTCGTTCCCTCTCCGCTCGATCCCTCTCCGCTCGATCCCTCTCCGCTCGATCCCTCTCCGCTCGATCCCTCTCCGCTCGATCCCTCTACGATCTACCGCGTCTCACTTTACTCTTCCACATTTTTTGAGGAAAAAAGGGAAGGAAACAAAAGGTACTACCTCTGTATTAATTCGTGGAAAATTACAAACCCTCCTATAACGAAGGGATTTACATGCTCGTATTCAGTAAGGAGAATTTCTAGCTGCGATGAGTCTCGTAACTTCGCACAACTCCCCGAGATTTTACGCGTATACTCAAGTCTTGAAGCCACATAAGATCTTCCTGTTTTGGTGCTCAAGACATGATGAGTTTCTGATCCGTTAAATGAGCATATGAAAAGCTAATATTTCAAACTTGCTGAAGAAACAACTTCTTGCTGTTTGCTTCATTAGTAGGATGATTGAAGCTTATCAATATTTAAACCGAGTTTAGAAACTCCCAGTATAATGGAAAATTACACGACATTCGTTTTTAAAATGAAGTCTCTATTACAAACCACGGTTGCGGATTGTACGGTTTATCTTAAGATAATCAAACTTACTATCAATGAGCTTTGCCTAATGCTATAAAAGTCGTACATAAACATAATATATTACCTACAGCATTCAATCAGTCAACAGAGGAGAGTCTGAAGGGAACTGAAGAAGACGCAATTCAAAATGAGATTTTAAACGTGAAACGACTCAATTTGTTTATTTTTTGTTGTCCTGTGAATATGCATAATACCTTTGCTCTTTGTGGGTTTGTGCAACCTCCAGTTTGTTCATAAAAAATTGACGGTTTTATAACTACACTCGTTGAGCTTCACATTTAAAAAATCTCGCAATCTTCGCTTTGTCAATCTCATACTCACACGCTTGTTTGCGGCTGCCGACAAAACGAAAACTGCTCTCAGTAGAGCGTTTGAAAGTCGTACAAGAAAAAGAAGAAATTAAATAATGATGTTAGATAACAATTCATTTTATTAATTTTAAAATAAGAAATTAATATTTAGTGTTAATACAATAAAGTTGGTGCATATAGCCAGTGACACCATATCTAGTGCCCGCTATTTTTCTTTCTATGGTAAAAACGAAATGTGGCTGAGTAGAAAGCTCAAACGAATTTGTGAACGAAATTCTTTTGTTATTTAAATATCTCAATCAATATTCAAAAGAAATATTAATTTATTGATTATTTGTTGTTCGCATCATTCTAAGTAAAATAATTAGAGGCGCTGTTTTGGACATCATTGTTATTTAATAGAAAAGCAGCTTTCGATTGTTTAGCTATCGTCTAAGATAGTCGTTTCCTGTCCGACCAGTAGGTAAATTACAATGAAGGCTAAACCATCGAAAGCTGCTCTTGTATTAAATAATAATGTTGACTCAAAGTCTCGAATTATTATATTTATTTAGATATAATTTGGCGATGGCAGCGTTTGTAACCCTTGTGCTTGTTTCGCGTGTTTTAGGAAAGTATGCCGCAACTGCAAGTGCCCTCGTGAGGAGCACGCGGGCGGCGGGGGCGGTGGCTGCGGCGTGGCCTCACCGGGAGCGGGGGGCGGCGGCGGGGGTGGTGGCCAGGGGCCCGGGCCGCCATCGCTTCACGACCCCTGCGACCTGCCCAAGGGCCCGCCCGCCCACGTGGCCGGGCTGCTGGCCGGGGGCGGCGCCGGGGGCGGGCCCGGCGGGGGCGGCGGCGGCGTGGGCGGCGGCGCGGGGGGCAAGGGGTGCGGGCCACCCCCCGGGCCGCCCTCGGACCCGCACCGCCACTCGCAGAGCGATGACGACTCCGGCTGCGCCCTCGAGGAGTACACCTGGGTGCCGCCCGGCCTGCGACCCGACCAGGTGAGTGCACGCCATAAACCACACCTCTTGGGTTGCCTACACGTTGCCATCAGTTGATTTTTCGTCTGCTATGAAGCGCAGCTAGCAACCTTGCATTGCGTAGGTTTCTTGGCGACATTGCTTTGTACTCACTGTGAAATGCGCCAGCGACGAGTTTCCAACCAGCATAAGTGAGGTACGAAAATCGCGTTGGAGTGTAAATGGGTCTCTTTAAGCGACCCATACACCGGCGAGCGCGGCTTGCATGTCAGGATGTACCTGATGAAAATGTCGTAGCTCGTTTTTCCCAAAACGCATCATTTAGCGTCAGTGAGAGATTCGCATAATAATGAATGGCACCAAATACGCTCGAAAGTTCATGATCGCCATTATGCGAGAAAGATTTTGCGGCCGATCGTCGTAGACAGTGTATGCCATTCATTGACTTAAGCGCGTTAGGAAGATCTAAACATTGCTGATCTGCAGGTAGCATGTCTCTCAGGCTGTTGCCGCAAAAATCGTGAAATGTAGTTTTAAATGTAATCACACGTAAATTAAATGTAGCTTGTTAAAATGTGATATTTCAGTTATACAGGTGCAGGTTTTAGCAAGTTTTAAGGGTACAATAAAAATATTTGTGTTAATTAAGCAACTGATGGCAAACTATTTCTTCTAAACTCATGATTTATTTCCATGGTTTGGTATTATTAATAGGTTTGGTGCTGAGAGATTTACTTTCAAGTATAAGATACCTCTTTCTGAACGGTTGCTCAATAAATTTGTTATTTCTCGCAGACGAATATTGTTCTAACATTCTTTCATTTTAGACATTTCAACAAAAAAGGACATTAATGACAGTAAAATAATTTGTTTATAGATATTTGGTAGGAGGAGAAAATGTTCAGCAGTAGCGTAATGATGAGCATATTTTGGTAACCCAGCAAGCGATGCGTGGCTTTTGGTTTTAGGAAGCACGAGAACTTCATAAATACGAATTAACTATTAAAATGTACTTTCCTCAAACTAAACAAAATTAAAAATGTTAGGAAGATTTCATGTTATTTATAAGAAGAGTATTTTTGTTGGGAACTCCGACTGTTTCAGGACATTGATTGAGTAACGCTTAAAACTAGCAATTTTATTATGCAAGATGACTGCTTACCGAGTTGGCTTTTGTCTTGCATAGGTCCATTACCCCCACGTTATATCCCCATACTACATCATACATTCCAAATTTATTTTAGAGCATCGGTATAATTGTTGAAACATTTGCTTCATAAAATAATTTTCACAAAAATCGTTACTAGAAACCATTTAAATTTTTATGAATCACAAAAAAGTAATTATGATTTTACGGCGGCATTCTCGGCCGTTTCCTCGATAGGAGCAGTTGGTAAAGAAAGGAAGTTTGGAGGACATTCAAAGACTAAAGAAGAATTATTGGCTATTCCACTTCTTGTGAAAACAATGTAACTACGAGCAAAGAGTAAGAGCAAGAAGGGAATGTTCCTGCAAGAGGAGAAAGCACTACTAATATCTGGAGAGATTATAAGTTAAATTATATTGGAAGACGAAGAGATTAGTGAGGACAAGACAACATGGCAAATGCACACAGACCCCTTCCAACATACCGGAAATAAATAATCATGGTATTGATGATGATGTTCGATTTCAAGTCCTCGCGTTATTTCATTTCCGTTCTACCATCCACATTCTTCACTTCCAGGAGATTTCCAAGTGTTTTTTCCTCCAAGAAATTCTTTTATGCACCCGAAAATCGTGGCTACCTCCGACGCTAAGTCCCGCGTCCGCTGACGCTCGCCGATGGCGTCCTCGGCGTCGCCCACGATCGCCCCTGACCGCCCCTGACCGCCCCGGGCGCGCGCTACGCTCCGCCGCTCCCGCCATTACTCCGTGACGACCTCCGCCCCTCCTTCATGGCCCACTCAACTCCCCCTCCTCACCCAGCCCTTGCTCCCACTGATCTCCCCCCCCCCGCCACGCCTCCTTCACGTCTCACTCTCCCACCCACCGCGTCCCTCCTCTCCCTCGCCTTCTACTCCCCTTCGCCACCCGACTTCTCTCTCCTTCCCTCCTTTTCTTCTTTTCCCCCTCCTCCCCATCCTCACTCTCTTCCCCTCCCCTCCGTCACCACCGACCCCCACCTTCATACCCCTTCCCTTCCCGCGCACCCTCAAAGCACCGCACGGTGGAAGCGGGAATATTCACATGGCTCCCCTTTTTGCCCTTAATCGCCTTGCCGCGGCCCCCGCCGAGCCGCCTGCGCTTTCCTATATTCTCCCTCCCTGGCTTCTTCCCGAGCTCTGCTTCGCTCGGGCAACGTCTTCATCGAGAAAGCCGAGATGGATGTCATGCTCTTTCTTACAAAGACCTCAAGCGCGAGACAAAAGGAGGAAACGCATACAACCGTAACGTTAAGCTAAGAAGCAAGGAAACTGGTACCGTATTTAGAGGTTGTTCTTGTCTTGTAGTTGCCTGTTGGTATGCGGTTTTGCATGATGAAAATCGCTTAGAAAAGATTGCCAGGGAATGGGGGTATCAAGATACTTGGTCAATGCGGTAAGTATGTACCGCATTAAGTAAGTAAGTAAGTAGTAACATGTATATATATAAGAGGAAGGTAAAAGGCATTTTATGGCGGTTGACATGGAAACACGTACGTTTTATTAGTATTCATCAGTAAACTTCTTTTTCTACACCGACTCTACTCTGCCCAATATCATCGATCAAGTAGCATTGATACTAATACTACGAATGTGCAAGCAACAGTATCCATTCTAAATATTGAAAGCATCATAACGTCTCTCCAGACGGGATCTAGCACTTCACGAGCTCCAGAGAATCATTTTGCGTTGCGTGTTTCTGCAGTGCTTCAAAATGAAAAATGTGTCGCAAATGTCCACACCAGCATTTCCCTACAAATGAGTTCCACTGGCAAGTTTTCGTTTCTGGGGCTAGTGGAGCATGAATTATCTCGCAAAACGCCTGTGGCAGTTTCACCGCCATAATTCTTGAACTGAAATCTCCATGAACATAAAGCGAAGACTTATGGTTTTTGAGTGTCGTAAAACTCTCCGTTGAGGTGCCAGATGTCCATTTATGCTAGCATTGGCCGCTCTGGGGGACATCTGGAAGCTGCTGTTTTAATGGTCTTTTAGGGCCGACACCCCCAGTGCCATTAATTTGTCTTTTAAAATGCTATTAGAGTGTCCAGCTTCCAACCCAAATCCGACTACTTTTTCTGCTGTCAATTGCTATAAATTTTAGACTAATTTCATCTGGTCTGGTCGATCAGGAAACGAAAAGCTGACATTGCTCAACTTGCACTTGATATTACGAAATTCCTGCTAGTTTTCAATAATCACATGCAAAATCTTACAGTTATTAGTAGGATTTAGGCCAGTTGTTCAGTCATTTATATGAACTTCGCAAATATATTTATTTTACAAACAGTAAGGAAAATTACATTGATATTCCAAGGTAGAATGAAAGGTACACTTAAAGAATTCATTCATTTGTAGGGGGCGGGGGAGTATAGTTATTATTTCAGCACATTGGCTGAACACATTTACTACTGAACACGCACTGAACAAATTCTAATGCATATTTTCTTGTATTCATTGTAAGAGGAGTGTGATATATCGCATTCTCTTATTCGAAGCGGATCGAATAAAGAATGAATGAAAGTAAAAATATGCATGTACTCAATTACTTAAAATTGCATGTGTCAGTTTATCGGTAGAGATATTGTTTTAAATTAGAAATTTGTTTTGAATTAGAAAGACCGAAATTTGAAATAAAGGAAGCGCTATTACCAACATTATTAACAAACTCATCAAAGCATAAAAGTATTTGCAATTATGTGTCAATGAGGACATTATATTGGGCACGATATTAAAAATTAGCCCCTAAAGAGCCAAGAAATTACAATTACAATTAAGAAACTCAAAAACTATGATGAGTTTAAGAGGAAACACGCTGGAATCTCCTTCGTCTTCGTCTCCATTTACTTTTCTACCTGCATCATAATTTTACTCTATGGGATTCCCAAATTCCTCGTACTTGTAACTCGTGATTGTACAGGTTTCAGAGCGTATCGCATAAGGGTGGGGAGGCTTCAAAACGTGGAAGGCAGAGCAGCATGCTGTCCGAGGCCCGTTGAAGGTCTACTAGAGCATCCGTCTGATGTTCACTTGGCTTGCGATGGAGGTACAGAAAGTGAACGTCCGGACTCGAACCTACGAACACCCGGTGTTCGGGTCCTCCCAAATAAAAAGCAAAGGCTCTCGGTAGCAACACATTGTAGCGACCTCTTAAACTCCAATCTTCGGAAGGGCAGAAACAGGAAGAACGGCGAAGGGTGTATGGACATTAATTACAAATGTCTCAGAATAAATGTTATAAACTTTCAGGAAATGTAGAGGGATCCAAAAGTGATCACGTTTTGCCAAAATAGCATGTAGTGGCAAATTGTATACATCTGACGTATATCCATTTATGCATTCGACACAACTCCTGATTTTGAGGCAACTCTAATGGGGTTGTTTACCAATCAGAGAAATCCCTCAGGTGTAACTCCGGTGTATGAAATTTCCCACTATACATTCATTAGCAAAAAGTGGTCATTTTCGACCTGTCTTCGCGCCCTAGAAGTTAGTAAAGAAGAAGGCGAGCCTCGCCCGGCCAGCGCCACCTCCTCAATCGCGCGGAGACGCTCTGCGCGCGCCCGATCAGGAGACGCGCGGGTTTATTAGCAGCGAGCAGGAGAGGGAAGAGGAAGAAATGAAGCGAAGGAAATAGATAGAGTAGGACGAGGATGGAGAGATATGAGGATGTACACGAGAAGAATGAAAAGGTTGAGGTGGAGGAAGACGAGCAAGAAGACAAGGAGGGGAAAATAAGAGGAAGGGAGGAATAAGAAGAGATGGAGGGGAGGAACAACAGGAGATGAAGGAGGACGAGGAAGGGGAAGAGAAGAAGAATGAGAAAAGTGAAAGAGAGGAGAGTGAAAAGGACGAGGAGAATAAAACGATAAGAGGAGGACGAGAACGATGGCGAGCAACACATGAAGCAGAAAGAATGCAAAGAGAACGATGAGAAGGAAAGAAAGAGAAAGAGGGGAGGAGGGTGATAAGAACGAGGAGGTGGTATAAAAGGAAGAGGAGCAGGTGAGGTTAAAGAGTAAGAAATGATCACGAGGAGAAGGAGATGAAGGAAGAGACGGAGTGCTACTAACTAGAAGTGCGGCAAGACCTTCCTTGGGTTCAGAGTGAAACAGAACATAGGCTACATTCGTGACTGACGGGGAAATAGCGGCGCTGCAGGCTGCAGTGGTGGACGTGGCGCGGTGTCGACGCTGGCGCGAGGGGCCCGAGAAAAACTAGCCCCGCGCCATGAGAAATGGCGCGCGCCGCCCCGCTCGCCTCGGCCTGTTCTCGCCGAGAACCTGGATGCTCTAGATGAACTAGAATGCCTGGATTTCAGCAAGTGGATGGATCAGAATGGTCGTGAAGTTGTACTTCTTAATGACTTTAGTTTTCCAAAATCGTAAGGAACTTTCGCTATTCTGTTAGCGTTAAATTGTTTGAAATGTGTCTGTTGTGCAAAGCAACCGGGGGGAAATAAAACATGGAATAGAATTGTTTCTAACAATGTTTATCTACTTCAACGCTTCTTCACTTTGGCAACCCTGATATTTTTGCTGTTTTTTTCTGAATCCGGATGGTAATTGAAACATTACTACACATCCTTCTTTGTACACCACTTTGTAAATGGACAACTTCCCTAGCAAATGTACTATGCAAAATACACACATTTCCGTGTAAAATTCGAACTTTATCACCTTTATTATATGTGATTGCGATGACCCTCGTGTAAACTAAACGTTCATAATAACTTATTTTGTCGTTCTCATTTCAGGAACTCGGCGTTTCTATAAAACGAACCAATAATATTTCGTTACCTCTTGTCGCCATTAGCCTACCCTAGTGGTTCCAATTCGTATGAACTCTGAGCATGACACTAAATAATTCCACCATTTTTTACCTTTACCGCCTCCACCGTCGTATCGGGTTCCCATGGGCGCTTTTTGCTGTCCCTTCGCTGACCATTAGCGCTCCCGCGTTCGGTCCGCGCTGGTGCGCACGCTGGCTGCCGCCGCCGCCGCGTCCTCGGCTCGAAGACGGCTGCAGCGACGCCGCGCCGGAACGGTAACTCAGCATCTCGACGGCGGCGGCGAAGCGGCAGGAATGCGCCGGAACGGGGGCGTGGGACGGCGCGGAGGAGCGCTCCGTTTCGCAAACCTCCTCCCCTCCCCTCCCCTCCACTCATCACTTCAGTCTCGTATGGCGTTACATATGTTCGCAGGTAAATATCCAACTCGCACTAAACTTGTAAGAGCGTAGAGCAGCATAACATAGAACAGGTTTCTTATTTTATATATCTTGGCTGTAATATCTCCCAAGTGCGTGGAGATGACGGGTGTAATAAACTTCAGTAATTCTAAAGCGTATGTATTGAAACATCCCACGCCTGCTAACGCGTCGCGCCGAGTATCTGAATCAATACAGCCTACGAGACGTAAATATAAAGCATCTAAGCTTATATTAAAATTAGGGTATAAAGGAATGAAGATAGTAATTTCGATACATCGGAAACTTGGATAATTAAAAACAAAAATCAACAGAGCTGAAAGAAATGGAATTCTTGTTATCGTGTTCTCCAGTGATGTAGATCTCGTTACATATTCTTTACTTGATCACGAGTAGATCGTCATCTACGAAGACTTGGTTCCTCCCAAGCTGGTCGAGGGCGAATTTCCAAGAGTTTCGCTCCAAATTTGCCCTCGACCATGTAAAAACCTAAACTCCCTTTACACACTGGCTTTTCATGAGCGGTTTCACAGTTTCACCGACCACGTGGAGGCGCCGCGGCGCTCAGAGCGGCAGGGCGGCTTCTGCGCAAGGGGACTTTCGCTAAAACTCTTCGGCGGGAAATCGTTCGTCGAAATAAAGCGCGTAATTCGGGTCTAGAAGACGCACGGATAAATTTATTTCATCATCATTTGAGATATTAATATTTATTTTGGAATTTTAATGAATATACAATGATCATTTATCTCAGATTTGCTAAGAGAACATAGGCGGAGACTTTTTAATTTGATATTAAAACCAGTTTCCGAACTTCTTGCCTTCCTTTGATCCTAATAATGTTGAGGTCTAGAAATGCTATTTTTTTATTTTCATAACAACATGAAATTGTGTAAATTGCTACATAATTTTATAGAGATTCAAAATTTCACACGAGGATGATTATGTAAATGAGAGTATTTTCATTAATGGTGCTCATTAAAGTAGAATGCAGGCATGTCCTCCGCGTGATAGTAAATAATGCTTCTAATAACCCAATAACCTGCGTTTAATTTGGTATATTTGTGCACACTTTTGGTATCGAAAGCGTTGTAGAATTAATTACATTATTTGGATTGTTACCCCCGATATTACTAATAAGTCACAACAAAAAGAGACCTTGGCGATTATATAATTCACTCGCTGCCAACGTATCAAATTCTAAAAGTATTTGCACATTATACTTGCATACTCTTTTGGTATTGAATACTTCTTAGAATTAATTACATCGTTTTGGATAGGTTATCCTCTGTTATTCATAATAAGTCATACCAAAAAGAGACCTTGATATAAGAAACTTGCTACCAACATATCAAACTCTAATAGCATTTGCACGTCGTCTGCCGCACCTTTCCCACCTTTTCCATAGTAAGCCTCTTTGTGACGATTGACGTGTTCATATGCATGAGGCGTGGGAGTCGGAAGGGCGTCTGACTTCCACTAAGAAATAGGATCAGCATTTGCCTGCCAGCGCCTTAACGAAATGCGATGATGCCGTAAAGTTATAAACTTTGACGAGGCGAGGAGAGGGCGAGGAACAGTGGCACGAGGGGTAGGGGACGGTGGCAGAAGGGCAGGGCGTGGAAGCGGAGAGGTGGAGGGTTGATGGGAACGGGAGACGCACGCCATCCGATGAGGCGTTCGCCATGCTCCATCCACCTCAGCGGCCTGCAGCGAAACGGGCCAACCAACTTGGAGGCGCAGGTCAAATGCCTGAGGCAGGAAGGGGAAGTAATCAACTTCTTCTGGCGTCAAACGCGATAACCCTCATGGATTTGGGCATAACATCCGCGTGCTCGCAGTGCAACCGAACGATCTTCCACAGCACGGAAGTTAGGAAATTGGGGATCCTCCTATCTCACACCCTAAGAAGAGGTCTGGATGGGGAAGAAGAAATTGCTCTCGGTCTGTGGTCCGTTCGTTGAAGCACTGCTTCGGTGTCCGCCTGAAACTGACCGGAAGAAACAACGAAAACAGCAGATAACAAAACCGACCTCTACATTTCTCATCCAAGAAACAGAGGGTTTCGATACAGCAACGAAAGTGGGGTTGAAAATTTGTGATTTCCGCTTACAAGATGTCGTCTATGATGGTAAAGTTGAGTATGGGAAAGTTATATAATTCCCATTCCGTCAGGTGAAGAATTGACGTACTTGAAAAGAAGCCAAGAGAGAAGTACGTAACTATACGAAAGAAACGTAACGAAACGCAGCAGGAGAATTTGGTCACAAACTACCCATGGAGAATGAATAACAGTATTATCCTCGAAATGTTACGAATTTGTAAACTAAGGATTACAATACGAGATTATAAAATAATAAATTAAAGGGAGAAATATACGAGGAGTACACACATGTAATTTGTAGGAAAAGCTTGCAAGATAAAAATATGGGGAAAATATGATGAAGTTCGTCGTCCTCATGTACATGGCAAAATGAGTGTAAAGATCAGGCAAGGGGTAGTTGGCGAGGACGAGGGTCGTGTATGGAACGGGGTGGTACGGAGAGGGCAATGCGGAGCAGGGCGGCCCAGCCGAGGTATTTCCATCGCTTCCGTCACATGTCACGCGTGCCTCCGGCGGCTGCCGTCGTGTTGGCAGCCTTGCGGCGGCCGTTTTTGCCGCACGCTGGAAGCCCATTTCAATTTCGTTTAAGATAATTACGGGCAAATTTATACGCGGCCCAAGCATTAGTTCCCCCCGTCCCCACACCTCACGTGAGGCGCCCCTCCCCCACCCCATCCCGCGAGCCGGCTCCTGTTCCCAGCAGGGACGGCGGTGCCCCCCCCCCCAGCGGACGCTCTTTCCGAGGCGGATTTGCCGTTCAACCGCCTCCCGGCCGAGGGCGGATTGGAAGAAAACTCAAACATGGTTATTCTTCAGGAAAGTCAATGAAAGATTTTTGAAGCTTCATTCTTAGATGTACGTGATATTGATTGAGACAGTGGGCGCGCGCCCACACACACACGCACACACACACACACATCTTTATTTCAAAACTTTTGTGTTAGTTTGACAATCAATTATTCATATTTTTGAGTTAGTAGGTCGTTTAAAGAAAAATACACCGTTTTTGACCTGTGATAGTCGTTTTTCAAACCATTGAAATATGTGTTTCATTTAAGAAAGCATTTAACAATGCTGTAAAATTGAAAATTCATCAGATATTAATGATGAGTTTCGTATTTTGATTTGCTAATGATGTGTACGTGCTATGTTTATTGGTTGGTTATTCTAAACAATATTTTAGAGGATAATTAAATATTTAAAAATATAATCTTTAAAAGAGTTGTTGATTACTGCATTTCTGGTCTGATTAATGCATTTTCTTTCCTCTCGCTTTTCGACATTCGGTTTGTTTCATAACCCTGTTAAGTCTCCCTTTCACAAAATTTCAGTTGGTTTTGTTTTTATGAAATGCCAGTTATAATAATAATAATAATAATAATAATAATAATAATAATAATAATTATAATATTTATTCTCAACTTGTTTTACAGAGATAATGTAGTACATTGTTGTTTCTTGGAATTACTAACCATCGATAACCAGTTGTGATGGTTAGCAATACTGAATTTATAATTTATTATGTCTACTTCTACATAGTATTTTTTTTTTGTGTGGCGTGTTTTTTACAATATTCTTATTTTTTAACATTTACAATATAAGTTTTTGTGAACATACAAAATAAAAAACCTAGCTTTAAATTATACAATAAGTGAACATTTACAGAGATACAATAGATATATTTACTTAGACGAAATATATTTACATAAATGACTTTATATTTAATTTACACAGCAAAATTTTTTTTATTGCAATATTTCAGTTAACTTGTTTATGTCATTATCATCATGTTTTAAAATCCAAATCTTTATCTTGTGTTTGAAAATATTTTAGGATTTACTATTTTTCAGAGCTAATGGTAATTGATTATATATTTGAGGCCCAATGAACACCAAGGTTCTTGATATTAGAGATTTATGAATTTTGGGCTTTTTAATTTGATTAGTGGCTTTACTACGTTTACTGTAATTGTGAAACATTCTCTCAGTTAAATTATTTCCGCTTTTGACATAATATATTTGTAGGACTTTATATACAAAAAGATGTTGTAATGGTAAAATATTTAGTTGTTTATAAAGAGGAAGTGAAGAAGTAGTCTTATTTATTTTATAGATAATACGGATAAATTTGTTTTGACTTATTCTTAGTTTCTTAATATACGTCTTGAATGTGCCTGCCCATATTTGGATTCCATTTTGCAGTTTTGAATTGATTAGTGCATAATATAGAATTCTAAGTGTATGAATATCGCAAAAATTTCGAAGATAATAGAATTTTCTTATATTACCCACTAAATATTTTTGTATACTTATTACATGATTTTTCAAAGTCATTTTATTATCTATTATTATACCTAATCTTATCTATTATTATACCAGTTGTATTTTCGGAAATCAATTCTGTAAGATATTTAGATAATTCTATGGTATTTACTTATTATGATGAAAATAATCATAGCGATTTTCTTGCCACTAAAGTAATGTTTTTGTAGCAGTACTCTTTCGTGCGTAGAATGCTAATATTCCTTAATTTGGTGCATGATGACATGTATCTATTAAAATTATTGTTACCAACAACTTATTCGTAGCATAATTGTATGAATTATGATTTTAGATGACTATACAGAATGCCTACTGGAGTGCTTTTGTCAAATTCATATGTACGAAAATATTTTCAAAAATGGCAGAAAGTCGTTATGAACTTATGATGGGTTTGAAACAACTCTTTCCGCGTGTGGGTCGATTCCTGTATAGTCTCGTTCCGTGGATTGTTTCGCGTCGTTCGCATTCCTGCTAGCCACAAAGAAACGCGTTTCTGTGGTATGCGTGCGCGTCGCCGTGTCTTCCCCGATTGTGGCCGTCAGGACCGAAATACGCGCTGTAAACAAGACCCCCAGGGGGATTTACAAACTTTCCGGCCCGTTTTTGAATTTTATCTAACGCCTCGATTTGCCCTTTTCTGTACGGGTCCCAGCAGGCCGCTCCGTACTCTAAAATAGGACGAACGAGTGTAGAATATGCCAAGGATCGGGCATTCGAACTACTGTTTTTTAGAATGCGCATTACGAAGTGCAGCGCCTTCCACGATTTTTTCGCCGTATTGTTAATATGATCCGACCAACCCAAGTCGCTACGCAGGACCAAACCCAAATACTTACAGTTTTTTACACGCGGAATATCGTTAGTTCCTAACTTGTAATTCGAGTGTACATTCGAGCGAGATTTGGTAAAACAAATGAATTTACTCTTTTCCGGATTTAATTCCATCTTATTTCTGCACGCCCAGTCCCATAAACAGTTAAGATCGTTCTGTAAGATATTTTCATCCGAAGACGCGCCAATACTCCTATAAATTATGCAATCATCGGCAAAAAGTCTAACTTTCGATTTTATTCCAGTTGCAATATCATTAATAAACGCTAAGAATAGCAATGGCCCTAACACACTCCCCTGGGGGACCCCAGAGGTTACATCGGCTTTCGATGAGTGTTTATCACCTATTCTGACTGCTTGAGTTCGGCCCGTAAGAAATTCTTTTATCCACAAGATTATTCGGTGATCTAATCCAGTTTCTGACAGTTTTTCAATTAAAAGGCCATGTGGAACCAGATCAAATGCTTTAGAAAAGTCTAATATTACTGCGTCGACCCTACTCCCTTCGTCTAATGAATCTGCTATGTCCTGGCATAAAGAATAGAAAGATAATACGGATAAATTTGTTTTGACTTATTCTTAGTTTCTTAATATACGTCTTGAATGTGCCTGCCCATATTTGGATTCCATTTTGCAGTTTTGAATTGATTAGTGCATAATATAGAATTCTAAGTGTATGAATATCGCAAAAATTTCGAAGATAATAGAATTTTCTTATATTACCCACTAAATATTTTTGTATACTTATTACATGATTTTTCAAAGTCATTTTATTATCTATTATTATACCTAATCTTATCTATTATTATACCAGTTGTATTTTCGGAAATCAATTCTGTAAGATATTTAGATAATTCTATGGTATTTACTTATTATGATGAAAATAATCATAGCGATTTTCTTGCCACTAAAGTAATGTTTTTGTAGCAGTACTCTTTCGTGCGTAGAATGCTAATATTCCTTAATTTGGTGCATGATGACATGTATCTATTAAAATTATTGTTACCAACAACTTATTCGTAGCATAATTGTATGAATTATGATTTTAGATGACTATACAGAATGCCTACTGGAGTGCTTTTGTCAAATTCATATGTACGAAAATATTTTCAAAAATGGCAGAAAGTCGTTATGAACTTATGATGGGTTTGAAACAACTCTTTCCGCGTGTGGGTCGATTCCTGTATAGTCTCGTTCCGTGGATTGTTTCGCGTCGTTCGCATTCCTGCTAGCCACAAAGAAACGCGTTTCTGTGGTATGCGTGCGCGTCGCCGTGTCTTCCCCGATTGTGGCCGTCAGGACCGAAATACGCGCTGTAAACAAGACCCCCAGGGGGCGAGGGGCGCTCCCGAGGCCTCGTCTGCCCCTCTCTCCCCTTACCCCAACACGTCTGCACACGAGCGCGCGGCGTCGCCGCAAACGGACGAGCAATGCCTGATTTTAATTTTAGACCCGACGTCGTTTCATGTTGCCTAATGAACCAGATGCCGGTGAAAGAAACAGGCAGCCGCGATCAAAAGGTACAACGTTTGTGTACTTTCGAGGCGCCCCGTTCTCCATTTTTCGTTTCTGTTGCTCGCGCTCAACTAACACATGCCGTCGTTTCTTTCTCGGGAAGTTTCAGGTACTCGGAAGCGGTGGGAAGGAGGTTTGTTACGAATGAAGCTGAAGAAGTTTGAAGACCGAGTGTAACATCTGTTGTCAAGTCCTCTGTTAGAGTCCGCTCAGTTTGTTGTGCCGGGAGCATGTTCTAAAGAATCTCTCTTTCGAGTGTGTGCTCGTTTTCTTGAAAGGCATTTCTCGTGTGTTGGGTATTTTAACGATGATGCTTCTATTATTCTAAGAATATTTGATTCATTGACTTTAACGACACACCTGTCGAATTTTGAGCCACTTTACTCCTTAAAATAAATTGTACTGCATAGAAGAAATAACTCGGCAATGATTTCTCTTGTCCAGTATTTTTATACCGGGTTTTTCTTCAACGTATTAACTGCAGTGTTGAAAACACAGAATTTGTAATTGGCCACAGTATTACCTGAATTAAGGAACAAATATCCATTGAAGTAAAACAGATCGGAGGATGTTATTGACCGAAGCGTGGTGAGTCAACCTTAGTAAAACCTGGAGTTTGGGGGTTATTTTAATCGTTTTTTGCATCCCCTTTGAAGAATCTGCCTAATTTTTGTGAAACGTGCACTCTGGGATGCGTGGTCGATCAAGCGGTAAGAGCTATCGATTAGTCGTCGAGCACGTGCCTCTCGAACCGTCATTTTGAGGAAAGGAGTACCGAGAATTCCTCCTGAATTAGTGAACTCTCCAAAAAAGTGTTACGGAGGTTTAAAACTCAAATGTTTAAAACATATCTAGTAGAACTTACTTTGTACCAATTATGAATGCAAAGTTTGGGTGAACCGGGTACACTTTGATGTATTTTAAAGCTCAAAATTCGTTACTTCGCATCTTTTAGAGCTCTACTAATGAACTTGCATGAGATGTAAACATATTTTAGCGTTCAAAGGCGCTTTGCTAAGTTGCTACACGTAGTGAATGAATTTGATTGCATAGTTATTTGACGGTTATGTCACCATTTTAACAAGTTTGTATGGCACAATGTTTCAATTTCATTTTTGGTATAATTAATCTTGTGTATCGCATTAAATGCTTCAATATAATATGACACTCAAATTTTACTTTATAAAATATTTCTTTTGGATCTGAGTTCATTCCCGAAAGTTTTTCCTCTAAAATCTATACTTTTTACGATATCGTCATCCCATCAGAAATACACGGTCTCAAGATCAATTTGATTTTTACAAAATACCAACCAGCGTTTCTCTCGAAAAGCCGATTAAGTTCTTTTTGCGGCAAACATGTGGGCAAGCGGATAATTTAGGGCGAACATCTCACTCATTTCGTCGCGCTTCAATGAGTGAGCGGTGCCATTTGGCCATGGAGGTGGCGAGGTGTTCCTTGAGCGATTTCCCTCCACACCCATTATTCAATCCCGGAGTCGGTGTTTGCCTACAGAGGCGCCCCCTTGGCATCTGCGCGCGACGCGCAGCGCCCGGCCTCTGCAATTGCGGTGCGCGCAGCGTGGATTTAAGTGGTCGAGCTGCGCACGCGGCCGCCGGCCATCCACGCCATGCCACGCCACGCCACGCCACGCCACGCCACGCCACGCCACGCCCCCTCCGCGCGGCGTTGCCACCTCGGAAGCCCCGACCCCGCGCGCCGGCAATGGAGCGGAAGCGCTTTCCGCCGCAGCTTCACTGCTTCGGGTTCGTGCTGGAAAAAGTAGTTTGGTGGTGTTTGCCAAGGGTGCATGCAGTGGTGTCGGAAATCCGACACCGTTAGAATTCTATTGAAGGTTGAACGAAGGTTCTATTCTACGAAGCACCTTCGCCACAGACACCGACACTTACACTAACACCGACCCCACATACACACCCACACCAACATTCACCAACATTCACCAACACCCACACCAACACCCAATAACACTAACACCTACAATGACACCATACCCACTAACATCGACACCAACACTAACACCTACACTCACACTGACACCGAATCCGAGTCCGCAACGCGGTCCCCTAGTCCCGCCGCCGCCACCGCAACTGGCAACTGCGATGGCTCAGATTGCTGCCTGCACCACCGCCGCCGGGCGCAAAGAGAGGTGCTCGGGATGGCTGCGTTCACACCTGGGCTGGCGGCCGCGGCCGCTGCGCGCGCAGGCGTCTGCTATTAGCGCAGCCCTAAGCGCCGCCCCGCGTCACGCTGGCTGCGCAAGCACCGAGCCAAGGGACGGCAGCGGTGGTGGAGGCTACAGACAGGAACTAGAGTTCGATTTAATCATGATCGCGCCACGAGCTGGACGAAGAGGGAAACAGTCGGGAGCTTCTTTAGGATTTAAATTTTTGGTTTTGGAGCTACTGATTGGATGACCATGCCACCCTTTCCTTCCAGCTCGTCACCTTCAAGCGCTACTATGAATAAATAAAAGTGTGGACAGAGGGATCGAAGAACGAATCATACAGAGGTTGGAGATCTTTTAAAAACGGTAAACCGCGGCATCCGTGGGGTTGCTGACCGGCCGCTTGCTCTCCACCGCTGCGGATTGAAGCTCACTTCAACTGGCGGTTGACCTATATACGTGGAGCACAAACCGGGATCGCAGCAAATTTTCTCGGTGTTCACCCGTATCTCCGGCTTCTCTTTCCACCATTGTTTCATCATTCGTGTATCCGAGTCACCAACTCATCAAATAATGCATGCCATTTAGGTCTGGCCAAAATAATTGGGCACGGATACTACCATGATGATTAATGTGAAACGATACACGAAGTTTCGATTGGTTCATGCACAATCTGATGCGTCATCAGTAAAAGTAGAGTTTTTGGTTTCCATACACATGATTTTAGTCTCTTAAAAGTTATAAATGTTTATTATGAATAAATTATCATGTTTCAATATCATGTAATCTTTTGGCTTCATTCTTTATTACCTCGCCTTTCGTGGGTAGAGAATCACAATAGTACGTCCATGTTATGTAGCATAGCATTTGTATCCACTGTAAGGATGATGGCAGGGATGAATGATGGCCAGAGATAATTAATTATGTTCTGGATAATGGTTTGCATGCTATACTCTGGGGTATGAGAAGTCAACCACAGCAAAAAAAAATCTTCTCTTTTGTGGGCGCGAACTAGGTGATTTTGAATCCTCCAAGCCACAGCCATCTATGCAGGCGGTTATTAAATCAAGGTCTTTATATTTCCTTGGATTCTTATGCACTTACGTGCGCACTTCATTATTTATTTAAATATATTTCCTTGGTCAAAAAAAATCAACCGTCTCCTATTACGGGTTCCGAGTTTTGTGCAGCCGAAACTCGGATTTGCACATTCAAATAGCGGTCAATCCTGATATTGGATCTGGTAATTGCTGTTTCACATAATCACTGCAATTATTTTTACAACAACAAATTCGGATACATTTTTATTCCGAAAGGTTAAAGTTCTTCCGATGATGTCATGAGGATATAAAGTAGAACTGCCCTTCTGATTTCTTCGATGAGACAAAAATCATTCGCTACTAAGTAAATGTAAAGAGTACATTCTCAAAGCTTTGTTTCTCATTAAGTACGTTAACAACAAACAATGCTCACCGACGTTACGACATCCTAGAGTCCTTGCATCCAACGATTAGAAACAGGAAGTGAATGTACATTAAGAATGACGTCACAATAAAGAACCTCTCTCCTCTCGGCAAGCATTTCTCAGTTAAATTAATTTTGTAGAGGAACATCAAATGCCAATAATCCCATAGCATCTGCCAACTGACCTGTAATTCGAGTAGTGCTAGGTATAATTTAACTATAACTCATATTCCAACGACCACAGTGAAAACTTGAAACAGCAACTCTTGAATGCGGTCATGCGGCAAAAAATATAACTTTGAGCGGAGAAAGGTGTAACAATCGCGAAGGAAAGGACAGTGTGCCTGTGGCGAGTGGAAGGGGAGGAGCAGAGAAATCGACCTGTCACCGAACGTGTCCTGAGAAAAACCAGAGATCTTTCCTCGGTCTACTTCGCCCGATCTCCCTGAGGAAACAACCGATCCCAAGGTGGCGTTGGAAAGAGGCGCAGACGAAGACAGTCGCTGAAGAGCTATAGAGAATGGTGAGAAGAGGCAGAAAATGACCTTACAGAAGAACGAGATCACAACTGCGGCAGCAGTCGTTCAAAAATTAGGATGGAGATGTATAGATGTCCATGCACGTTCGGGAGACGTTCCTATTTTACTCGAATTGGTTTGCTGGTCTCATGTTTAACGGAACCCTTTTCGTTCATGTAGGTTAAATGTAAGGTACAGGATATATTTTTATTAATAGAACATAAGTCGGAAATTGTGTTCATTAACTGACTTTAGTAATATTTAAATGAGTAATATAGGATGTTTGTAATGAAGGGAGGAGAGCATTCTTTTTGCCAAATAATAGTAAGAAATGGGTAAACGTATTCTTGAATTTTTCATGTTTACAGATAACTAACACACGTAGGCAGAGGAATAATAAGAATTACTAGCTTGAGTAAGTTTATTTCGTGCTTGGTATGAGGGCAGAATAAGGAAACTGGAAAGTGGCCGGATGATGGGACGGCAGCTAAATGGCCTACGGCGAAGGCATCTGGGGTGTCGGGGGCAGCGTGAGCGGCGGGCGAGGAGGCGGGGCGGGGGCGGGGCGGAGGAGGCGTTCCGGCGGCTGCCCGCAGGAATGCGCCTTCTCCAGCGGCCGACAGCGGGACAATACCGACGCTGCCCTGCCTGGGCTGCCGCCCCACGCTGCCCTCGCGGCCGTGTAATCACAGCTCGCCGTCGAGGCTCCGTCGCCGACCCTGCTCCAGCTGTCTGTTCCGCTTTCGCCCTGCTCCCCGCCTCCGCCTCCCACAACCGCTCCTCCCCACCGACACCGCTCCCCGCCACCTTTCTTCCCCAGCCCTGACTGCCGCCAATTCCCTATCCCCGTCCCACCCTACTCTCCGCCCACGCTCCCCGCCACGCATCCGCACTTCGCCACAGTCACCACTTCAAACAGTCAACCTCCTCCACCACGTTCCCCGCCCCGCTTTCCGCCACCCCCGTTCCCGTCTGAGTTTCTCTACCCGCTTCTCGCTCGATCTTTCTGCTCTGTAGGCTTCCACTTTGCCAACACTCCCCGACACCACTCACGTCTTCCGTCACCGCTCCCAGTCCCCGCCGCGGAACCCGCCCAGCAGCCAGTTCTACTTCTTCCCGAGTCCCCCGCTACGGGTGGTTCTTAGCAGCTCCTATGACAAGGTGTAGCTACTAGTGAAAAATAGGTTCTTTCGTTCGTTTTTCAGTTCAGCGTGCTTGTAGGGCTTTATTTGGAGGATTGTGTTAAACGATGCAATGATTTTTCCATCAAATGAATCTGGGAAAGATTAATAATTTTAAAAATAGATTATCCTTCTCCCATATTTTTGTATACATATCCACGGGAGAGGAATTAAGCAGCTTAAGCAATTTTGGGATAATTCCAAGTTGCTAAAGAAATAATCTTGAGTTGACCTTCATGTTTGTTATATCCCTACCATGCAGTTTTATTTTAGTATGTTTTTCAAATTCACTGAATTATTTTCTTTTTTACTGTTAATAATTTCTCTCTGCATTTTAACTTCCTCGAATCGACTTATCTTCCCCGCTATTTCAGCCGTTTTGTGTGTATTTGGTTCAACATTAACCTTTCTCGTCTCGAATTTCTAGATTGTAATTTTCTATCTGGCCCGCTTTCTGTATTGTATAATCCCAGGTTGCTTGCTCCTTTTAATAACCCATCTGGATTATATCCTACGAACCTGGATTAAGACAGAAATTCAAGTCTGATGTTTTCGTCGTCAAATGAGGTTTAAATGAGTTTTCCGATATTACGGAACGGCTCGGTAATCACAGCATTTTGTGTTTCATCAGTTTTTCTTAGAAGTTACATGGAAACGTAAACTCATTCTTTGTCCATTTGCTAAATTGGATAAGGCATTTATACTAATATTTACCTAAAGACAACAATATTTAATAAAAGATGTGTATTTACTTTCTCTTACGCTTAGCGCTTACTCCATACTATTATAAACAAGATTCCGGAAAATGTCTTTCAATGGATGCAATGAGCAAGTGAAAGTACGTGTAAATACCCTTAAAATTTCAAAAGAAGCAGCGAAATTCAACTCTTCAAAATCATTATTTTGCGGTATATCATTCTGTTCTTAAAGTGCTTCGTGTAAGTTCACACAACTCTGCCATATGTAATATCTTACAACTCCAAGGCTGTGAGGAAATTATCAATTTATATTTCCTCGATTTAAGATAAATCATTTCTAACCCTGGTGGAAATAAAAGGATGTACTTTGTAACGATACATGTGGACGTTTGTTGGGATACAGTTTACTTCGAGTAAGGCATTCAGGAAGGTACAGACCAGTGACAGTGAGGGAGGCACAATAAACAACAACACTAATAATAATAATAATAATAATAATAATAATAATAATAATAATAATAATAATAATAATAATAATAATAATAATAATAATAATAATTTTTAAAAATTAATTGCAAACACAACTGTAGCTGCTGCAAAATTTTAGCTGCGTCAAAATCTAGTAATAACTAGATTCAGACGATACTAAATATAATCTAGACTACGCATCTGTCGAAATTGACGAGCAGGCCTTCAAGCTGGAAAAACGTCGTCTGCGGGATTTTATTGTTGCGACAGGCAACGAAAATAAATTAATTAATGCTTGAATTATTAAAATTTATTGTGCACTTCAAGCTGGAATGCACTCTGTCCCACATTATAATAATGCTCCGAATCATTTCCACAATTGCTGTAAGCAATGCACGCAGCGAGAGAAGTTTTTCGAAATTGAAATTAATAAAACAATATTTAAGATCAAAAATGAGTACTTTGAGGCTAACCTATCTTGTCTGTTGAGCAAGAGGTAGGTGAAGCTGCATTGTTAGTGCAATAAAAAATTTTGCTCTTAAAAATGTGGACGAATAAAGTTTTAATTAAAGTTAGAAATTTTGTTTTAATTCTAAAAACTACATTATTTTTCCATAAAAATATAAATACTAACAGTATGTTTCTAGTTCGAATTGAAAGTCGATTTGTGTTTCATATTCAATAATAACCTAATCTCGATCAAGGTATATCCATAACCATCCACCTTTTATAGCAATGTAAGTGGCATATGTGAAAGAATTTTTCTAATAAATGTGATTATTACAATCACATTTATTATAGACGCTGAGTCAGCACACGCCCTAGTCACCTCGGTCATTCAGGTCGGCATTTGTTTTACAATGCTTCGGTCCGAAGGGTCGCAGGTTCGAGTCCCGCCGTGGGCATGGTTGTTTCTCCCTTGTCTTTCATGTATGTGTGTTGTTGCGGAAAGCCTTGTGAGTCTGCTGAACACAGACAGAGGAACCCGCATGTGTGTTTAGTTTTAATGTTAATATGTGTCCTCAAGAGAGACATTGTGGGTACCCAGCGCGGATAGCAGAAATCGGCATCCCCTGAAAGGTGGAAAAAGTCCCCAGAAGAAGAAGAAAAAAGTAAAATATATTCACATAAGTTTTTGTTTTGTAACCTATACAATACACAATAATGATGATTGCTCTTGAATGAAAGTTCTTTACAAATTCTGAACATTTTAGTACTTTAAATTGAAATACCGAAATAAGGGGCGGCCTAATTTTCCTCCCCCCCCCCCCCCGGGCGGCTGACTTCCACGCTACGCCCTTGGTACAGACATTACAAATATGGGAATTGACGATAAATTAACTCAATAACTAATAAATTAACTCAATAAAAGCAAAACCTAGTGATTCATAAAGCTTTGAAATAAAATGTTCTCATTATATGAGTAAATTGGAAATAGAAAAAATTAGAACGAAAGCATGTAAAATATTTATTTATGAAGCCATTAATTTTTTAACCTATCTAAATTATAGTTTCAACCTATTCGTAGATAATACTGTTTGCCAAGCCCAAGAGTCTGCTCTTCTATTCGCCCTTCTCCAATCTGCTCCCAGTGACAACCACTGCGCCATCAGAGCGCTTAGAATTTCGCGTAAGTCGCGTCCTTGTGGGAGCTGCCTGGCCCCACAACGGCGGCTTGCCTGGCCCCACACCCTCACTCCCACCCCCACTCATTCCATCCATCGTCAATGTTGCTGTCTTTATCTCTGCGACGCCTCAATCTCCATCGACGTCCCTACCTGTTCTCCATTTTTGGCGAAATTGTCGCCTCACCCTCGCCCTCGCCCTCGCCCTCGCTGTAGCCCTCGCCCACGCCCTCGGATTCGAACTCGCACTCGCAATCGAACTCGCACTCGCATTCACCCTCGCCCTCGCACTCACACTCGTCTATGCTCTCACCCACGTCCCCTGCCCCGTTTCGCCCCTCCCCCTCTCACTCCGACCCCGCCCACTCCGCTGTCACCCAAGTGGCCGCCGACAGCTTCGCCTTCTACCTCGTTTTCACTCCCGTTGCCTCCCCACAACTATCCCCACTCCCAGCCCCGCTTGCCTGCTCGTGTCCTTTGCAACTCATTCACCACGACCCCATCACCACTCCGACCCTCGTCTCCACCTCCACCCACGGCTCAATGTCCTCCTTCCGGCCATCCCCGCCGCGGCGCTCCGGAGATCCATCGTGGAAATTTGCATTTCGGAAGTTGGCGCTGGGCGTGGCGCGTCGCCTCGCCTCGCCTCGCCTCGCTGAGTGCTCCCAAGTTCCCGCGTTAAGCTCTTGACACCTGCTCCCCGATGCAGGCCGGGCCCCGCGCATCAATTCCGGGTTCTCCGCGCCCCGCCCCGCCGCGCGGCGCCGCTGTGCTGATCGCTCCCGACCTCCTGACTCACGCGCCAGCGCGGGCGGGGGTGTCACCTTGTCATTCTCTGCGCCCCGCCCGAACTTCGTGTTTCGTTGAAGGTTATTGTGCCCTGAGCCCTCAAGAGTCTCGCTAAGTCAGCTAACTCCTTTATTTGTCGGAGGACTTTCCGGCTACAAGGCAAAAAACAGACTTACTCATTTGCATGATGTATTCCGCTGTATTTCTATATTTTGGATCGAGAAAGATGTCCGCTTTTAAATGGTATGTCGTGTGTAGTTGGGTATGCACACATTTGAATACAAGGTTGTTTTTATTTTAAATACAAAGTATTATATTTTCTAAATTATTAGTGCTTCGACAGAACATATTTACACTTCTCCTAACTTTTGCAATTCTCAAGAATTCAGAGAGTTCATCAAAAATGTAACCTGCGCCTTATGTAAGCCTCCTTTGCTCTATTCGTGGCAATTAATTGAATAAAAATCGCCTATTTCCGGTACCCGATTTCAAAACTTCTTCTTATGTAGTAAGGAGAGAAAGTAAAGACATGTTAGTAGACCTCTGAGGCTTGGAACAGCGTCCAAATAAGTGGATCCAAAGCCTGCAGGATCGAATGCAGTGGACAATTGACTTAAACGTGCAGTAGGAGTGTGATTGGCTTACACACACGTATTCAATGAGGGAATCCAAGCTGATTTCTGGACATAACGGAGAGGGGGAATACTTAATGACTACGCTCTCCCCGTATATATATATATATATATATATATATATATATATATATATATATATATATATATACACACAAGGTGAGTCACGTAACTTTAGCACCTCCTGTAACTTTTGAACGGTTGAAGATATTAAAATGCAGTTTTCACGAGAGTGCATGAGAAAATAGGGCTAACTGATATCTGTACTTATTTCTATTTTATCACTTGTATTTTACGAGATATTTGAGGTACCTTTGTTTTTTCAAATAGAACTATACATATTTTTTCAGACTATTATGAAGTAAAAAGACGAATCCAATGATATACATATTGTTATATGTTAGATAAGGATTTTTTGAGAAATTTTGATTCTTTTGCGACCAGTTCTTAACGGATATTTTGAAAGTAACAGACCGCCACACGAGGTCACGCAGCGCTCCACCAGCAAGCGCGCGCTCGGGGAAGGGAAGGGATCTTCGTATTGCAAGATACAAAACATATCCCAAATATTCACAAAACTGTTGTAGTTTTTTCCCTGAACTCTGCTTTCCATCCTTCCCCATTTCCAGATTTTTTTTAAGAAAGGGAAGGATTAAAAATTAGGATTTATCGTATGTATTGTAATAAAATTGTTTATTACTTCAACTCCTCTCCCCTCAACTTGAAGAGAACCCTTTCTTAGTGTCCTTCATCGAGCTATCTCCCATCTGACCTAAGCCTATCTTCGTATTTCGCACGTGGAGAGGCTGTCAACGTATGCGCCGCGCCGTATGCGTAGGACCGTTTCTTCCCTCCCCGACCCCTCCTATGGTGAATCGAGGAAGCTTTGACACCTCGATATGATAGGAGCGTTCAGAATATTCGGAATGTTTTGTATCTTGAAATACTAAGATCCCTTCCCTTCCCCGAGCGCGCGCTTGCTGATGGAGCGCTGCGTGACCTTCCGTGGCGGTCTGTTACATTCAAAATATCCGTTAAGAACTGGTCGCAAAAGAATCAAAATTTCTCAAAAAAGTCCTTATCTAACATATGACAATATGTATATCATTGGATTCGTCTTTTTACTCTCTTTACGATAGACTGAAAAAATATGTATAGTTCCATTTGAAAAAACAAAGTTACCTCAAATATCTCGTAAAATACAAGTGATAAAATAGAAATAAATACATGTATAAGTTAGCCCTATTTTCTCATGCACTTCTGTGAAAACTGCATTTCAATATCTTCAACCGTTCAAAAGTTACAGGAGGTGCTAAAGTTACGTGACTCATCCTATATATCTATATATATATATATATATATATATATATATATATATATATATATTCTAACACGCCCACCTCCTACCTTCCAGCACGTGGGGAGAGCGTGACAGTATGAATGCTCGTGAAGCGAGCTTAAAATTCTCAGGAAGCAGGATCTTTTGGGTATGATAAGGTCTGAACCCTTGACACAATGAATCAGATAAAATACGAATAAAATGAGCATATATTCAATGAAAAATTACAGTGGCACAATTATATAATAGGATTAGGAACTTTAAATAGTTGGTCACTGAAAAAAAAACAGAAAACAAGGCAAAACAAAAATTTGGCGTCACCTCGACTGCCTGAACACACTTTCACCAATTGCAATTCACAATTTGCTCATTCCTCTTTCTGAATTTTTATCTACCACATTATTTTACTCTTTCTACTCTCTAGTTTTTCCGTGCACGGCTTTTAAAATGAGTTTTACACTTGTTCCAAGGTATCCCGTTCACAGGTGCTAGTCTTGGGCTTCGCAATTACTATAACATTGTGAACTTTGGAGAGAGAAAAAAATAAAACGTAACATACACGTTACTTAAATTTGACCCCTTTACATATCACAGAAAGCAATTACTTTTAACACAATACCATAAACTATGACTTTTCCGGATAATATCACTGTACAACATATGAAAATCATGAATTATTTAAGTAAAATTGTACAAGGTATGGCCTCTTTGAATGAATTTAATAACACGCGCAGTAAATGAACTTGAAACTGCCACTCACATCGTTCGGAATACTTCTCCCACCTTTTCTAACATTTCACCCACTTTTAACACGAATTGTCGTGTATTACTGCTATTCTCTTTTCCCAACTGATCGCCGCATAAAAGTTGCCAGTTCTTTTACCTCAACAGCTCCACATCGCTCGCCTGTAGGTGACCTGGTGGATTTTCTGCCGCTCGCAGCCTCGCGTTGCAATCCGTCTTCGCTCGCTGTCCCACGATGTTACCAGTTTCCTTCCCTCGAACTCTGGACTCCGCTACGCCTACATTTCCCACACCCTTCTCCCGTTCTCCAGACTCGTACGATTCTCGTTCCAGTCCAAATCTTTCTCGCCTACGCTTCTCTCTTCCTGGGACCGCACCTCGTACAAGTTTGTTCGCGCTTCCAGCCTCGAATAATTAACGTTGCTGAAGTTATGCTTTAAATCCTCGGCCTACCTACCACACTTTGTGCGTGTGTGGTCTCAGCGTGCAATATGAGATGCTGGATTTAGTTAATATCCTTCTGCGCGAATTTTACAAATTTGAAATTATTTCGAAGTCAAACAATCACTTCCTTGCTCTCTCAAATATTGTGAATGTTAATGCGAAGAACGGTCGTGCACTCCACTTCTCAATTACATCACTTTCGTTGATACGCTTCTCAAGCTAACTTTTAACTAACAAGTTAAAATAAACTCCTATGCTATCGAGTTACAATCGCCTTCAGAACTCAGTCTAATCGCAGTCGCTGCTGCAATCATAGAGAGCTCCTCCGAGGCGCGCCGCGATACTTATGGTACTCGCGCCTGGGGAAATTTTTGGAGGGGTGAATATTCTCCTCTTTTCGTGACCTCCTGTAAAAACATTATTACGCTAGTTCGGGCGTCAGAGTTCGAAAAGCTATGGGTAGATGGCGCGTTTACAAGCCATCGTTCTGCCGCGTACTCGACTTCTTTCTGTTCGCAGGCTTCTTCTCGTAGCAGATGGTGGCGTTATGGGGTTGCCTAATCCCATGACGTCACAATATATAACAAATTTGGGTTAATTACAGCATTTATAACTCAAGAATGGCTGGACCAATTTTAATTATCTCTGATTTGTTGGATTCATCTCCACCCTGAATAGCAGAATAACTATTAAAATATTGAAAAAATTCACTAGATTGTGCTGTAGAACAAAACGATTTTCTACGTCAAATGCAATCCGCAACACACGCGGCAGGTTGCTTTTTTTAATAGATAACATTAAGTAACTCCTAAACGAAGCGTTCTAGGGCTTTAAAAACTCAATTTTTTGGGCGGAAGTCCGAAGGCCGTAAAAAAACAACATTCCTCACACCGTAACGTACAGGATTAGATCTTCTTGAACGTTCTATTACATATTTGCTGGTCCGGCGCTTATAGATATTACCTTACGTTTTCAGGGATGTGCAGAATCTGCAATTAAATGTGAATGAGAGAGAGAGAGAGAGAGAGAGAGAGAGAGAGAGAGAGAGAGAGAGAGAGACGCACAATTACAAGACTTTTTTTGCTTACGAAGTAAGTGCGAGAAAGTAAAATTTGTTTCCAGCGGTGGTGATGGCGGTAGACGTATGGTATCTCTGTACCCTTGCGACACCGATACCGGCTAATTTCTGGTAAATGTGATAATAATAATGTTAAACCATTTTATTATTTTTCTGTATAATTTCAACAGATTGTCCCGTTGTTCGTGGTAGGTTCGAAAGCAAACTGTCCGCTCCTGTGTGTCGGTGGCCGCGTTTCAGAAATGGCGCAATGTTCCTCTCGCGGCGCCGCCTTCCGCAGACAACGAGAACCTGTTGCAGAGCATCTTCCGCGCGCGCCTTTACGACTTGCCAACAAAGTAACACGACATCGCCGTAAGTAAACAAAAATAGCCCCAGCGCGCACTAAAACGCACCAAGCGCTCTTTCCCCACCTGCGGCGTAATAATTCGTCGCAGTCGCGCGAGGAGAAGAAGAAGAAGAAGCGGAATATATCAAGCGGTTGGCGCTCCCATGGCGCGGAGACAGTGGGCTGGAACGTGCGGAGAAGTGTGAAAAGTTTCAATTATCCCGTATGAAAAATGTATCCTGGTAGTGTCTTTTGTAAATAAAATCTTAATGGGATCGCATATCATTTTTCTGCAGCTTGAACGCGTAGACGGGGGCTCGAGACGCGATTCCACTACTGGATCCCAGGTTCGATCCACGGCCTACCCATCTGGGATCGTTGGTGGGTCGTTGAAGGGTCGCGAATAGTGAAACGAACGAGTTCTTTCAAGTTAGAATGAAACGACAACTGTGTTGTAGCCCGTGACCGTGATATTCTGGAACTGTGAACATACATATGAAGCAACACACAGCCGAGGTTTTGTTCATCTTTCTGTTGTAATATGTTAGAAACTGTACCACAGCGGGTGAACCGACACTACATATCTTCCATATTCTTTAACATTTGTTTTACATCAAAGGACTTTCTGGTTTGAGTAGCATTTATCCACCCTGCTCTCTATCCCCTCCTCCTTTCACGGAATTCGAAAGAGAGTAACTCTCCTCGTAAACAGACCTCGGATAATACGACCTTTGCCAAAGACACATGGAGAGGAAAATACTACACATCAGACTGAAGAATAAAGTAAAGCATGAATAATTTGGTAAACAGAGCTGTTCAAAGGATCTAGCAGCAAGGGCCCAACAACTAAAATGGAAATCGGGTGGTCACGTCGCAAGATTAAAAGATGACAGATGGACATATGTGTTAACAACCTGGGACCCAAGACAGGGAATGAGACGCAGAGGACGATGGACCTATGTCTTTAAGAATGTATATTACAACATGTGGTCAAGAATAGCAAGAAACAGGGAAATATGGAAGGTTCAAGGGAATAAATAACACACAGCGTTAGTGAAAGGAAGTGCTAAATGTGAATAAGTGCAAGTGTAAATAGTTAAAGTATACATTTTAGTGTAAAAACTAAAATAACACCAAAAGGACTGGTTCACCTTAAGAGATACTCAGAACCACCCCTGTGTTCTGACAGGAGGCCTTTAACCTTTTAGGGATTAAACGGGCTTACCCCATCACCATCAATACGACCTCGTTTAATGGAATTCCTGAATTATCAATCCAAGCTTTTGGTCCCTTTTGGTGGAGTTTTTCAGGTGTTCTGGCCCTCTGTGGCGGCGTTGGGCGGCGCGCTTCCCGACGGCTGCAGCGCGTGGTAGACGACGCGTCGTCTCCGCACATTGTTTACGAGCGCCGTTTAATAACTCAATCCCAGATGGCGCGCGGGTCGCGCGTGTGAACTCCGGCGCTCTCTGGCGGCGTCGCGGGCGCCCCCGCGGCGCGTCCCCTGATTTATCGGCGCTCGGCCCCGCGCCGCGCCGCGCCGCGCCGCGCTCCTCCGCGTATTTATGTGGCCCCCGGCGTAAATTAGGCCTCGCGGGGCGGCGGCGCGCGCGCCCCTGTCACTGTCGCGCCTGCGCCCCTCTCCCTCCTCCGCTAATGCAGTTGACCTTGGACATTTAGAAAGTGTAGAGATCACAGAAAAAAATCGAATTATTAAAAAATGAGAATTTCATACATTTCCGTTGAAAAGAAAGTACGTCACGAGAAGCGCGCGAACCTACTCGTAACAAACATGTCAATAGGATTGCAAGCTGCATGTGTATGTGTAGACATTGCAAGGTCCCCACCTCCCTACATGCAGAATCCAAATAACGGGAGAGGTGGCTCAGTGCATCAACTGATGTCATTGCAGTACCTCTGACCGGGAGGTCCTAGGTTCGAGACCCGACGGTAGCAGGATTTTCGACACTAGCCAGACAGCTAGATCGAGTTCTTCGCTGTCTGGAGGAGAATTTTCGCGGCCGCCTGTTCTGAATGGTAGGATCGGTGGTTTCTCCGATTAATACCAGGCGAATGCCGGAATACCCAATCAAACGGGTCATTGACCACGCGCGATCTTTCCCTCCCATTCTTTGTCCTATTCTATCCCTTAGACATACACACGCACTACACTACCACACATGCCGCGAGACCGGTTGGGAGCTTAGAGCTTGTCCCGACTTTGGCTGTTCCTCCGCTGTTAGGAGATACCTGCTTCGGGAAAAATCGGCGTTAGGTCGACGTTGGAACTCAGCATTCAGTGGGGCAAGACCACCACCACATCCCAAGCAAAAATGTGCACTACTCTTACGGGACTAATGACCTTAGCAGTCGACGCGCCCGAAAACATTAGTAATCAAGCAATCAGAGGAAAAATAATACATATTGCATATCAGCCGGGGAATGTTTCATGAACTATCGCGAACAAAACCAATCGCGTGGAAAATTCAAATTATCACTCTTAGAATGAGAATTATCCAAGATTTTTACAATTGTTTTAATTCAAAAGTTTAGGGACCGAAAGAAATAGAATGGTTCGAATAATTCAAAATTTTGTATAATTACTATCCAAATTTTTGAATTATCCAAGTATGAGTGTAGTACATTAAAAATTGTTCTTTTCAGATATTGTTATTCACTTTTAAAGTCATCAAAAATTCTGAATATGTACTAGAAACAGATAATTATCGAGTTTTCCGGAGAATGAAAGGTTGCGGGTTTAATGCCGAACGAGTGACATATTTATTTGATGTGTTGAACATGTTTGAGTTGTTGATGCCTGTCGGCATAGAGTCGTGGATGACTTTGAAGAGAATGCCAGCAGAGTAGTGCTTTCCAAAGGGGTTACAGACCGCGCGACATTACCTCGCCTTTTCCCTTCCGCTCCGTCCTATCCACCTCCACGTGTTTGTTCTGGAACGATGTGAGGGCGTGCGCCCCCAAAGCCCTCCTGTCGGACGCCGGCACGAAAGAAGCCTAAAGAACAAGTGTTAAGAATGTTAATAGTGCAGAGGATCGTTTGAGAAATCGAACATAAATGCCGTTGGAAGAAACGCCGTGATACATCAGTCGCCTGTGATGTTAACATTATCCTCGTCATTCGCAGCTGTCAGTTATTAGGGCTTGATTGTTTGTTTTGAATCGAACTATATTGCAAGGATATGTTGATTCATTCCATCTGCCGGTTTAGAATTAAAAATCTTTCATGTGACGTATGGATTCCATCTGTTTTGCAGGGTATATTATCGACATGAACTGTGCACATTCTTTCCGTTAGATCGTAATGAATTAATCAATCATCAAGTCCATCTACATCAGCACACCGATAGTAGTTCACGCGGAGTGTTTGAAAATTCGTTCACAATAAATGCACTGTTTTTGTCAATGTTGGCGGTTCAAATATTCGTGTTAATGATTTTGTGAAAAAACATCTCTGTAAAACGATGACTAAGATATGTTATTGAAACACTTGCGGTTCATAACGAACACTGCGACCTCATTCTTAAGAATAAATCGGTTCATTAGAGACATAATACCGTATTACCAACCCCTCAAAGCAATCCCAGTGTATTCCAATCCAGCCTCACTTCATCCGTCACTCCGCCTCCACGTCCATCCGTTCTCTGTCATCTACCGCAATCTTTTCACGGCGTTTAAATCGGCTGCTCATCAGTCAGTGCCTTATCAGCGCTTCGTATCTGCGCTCATCCATCTCCCTCACACGTGGCATTCGCCGCTCCCCCCCCCCCGCCCGCCTTCGCCGGCGGAGCCGATGGCGAACGCGCCATCCGAGGCGCGGGCCACCTCTGGAAGGAGGCAGAGGCAACTACGTCTCTGGATTACGTCTACGTCCATTGTCCATTGTCCTACGTACAACTACGTCTACGTCTCCTTGTCCATTGATTTTTTTACATGCATTAGTGTGCACGCAAGTGAACCAGGAGGCATTGGCCCACCTGAAAATTTCGAATGGGGCCCCGTAACCCTACATCATAAAACATTTCATTTCTATAATTATGGTAAATGCTGTGTTTTCCCATTTCTAAGCTGACAATTTGTGGAATTTAAACAGGAGATTCGGGGAAGATGCTTTCCAAACCGTATGGCAATCTGTAAATGGTCAAACAGAAAAGCAGTTATTATTTGAATCATTAAAATTATAATATCGTTCTCCTTGTATTATGTCAGTAAAATAGTCAGAAGAAAATATAAAACGTTAATGGAAGAGGATGCCCAGAAATGTAGTTGCTCCCCCCCCACACTAATTTAAGCTGTGCTCGCGTATGTTTATATAGGACATTTTTACTAACAAAAATAGTACAATGAGAATACAACTGACATCCTACAGATACAGTTAATAAATACAACTGATGATATGTTAAACTATATCCACAGTTGCCACATTGCTTGGAGAGCCTCTTCTCCAACACTCTTATGACAATTCCCCGAACTGTCACGTTGAAAAAGAAGAAACTAAGGTTTGAACAATAACGTTTATGAAATGTTTTATTACATAAGGCTTCGAGCGACTTATTCGTTCGGTTGATGTTCAGAGTGAAGACGTTGTGGCCTTTCTTCGTGAGCGAACCCGAGCTCTCTGTACACAGGGGTCGAATCCTCAGCATCTCGCTCCTCTTCTGGGTTGATGTCACAAGTTTCTGCGTCGCCTACGTCGTTAAAAGTCCGTGAACTTCCGTTATATTCACTGACTAGCAATAATTCTCAACCAAGTGAATATTTGTTTCTCCAGTCCCAAAAACAAGTAAAGTTTCAGGATGCTAACAAAATACAGCGCTGCGTATTTGTTTTATTACTTATACCTATGAAGATAGGTTTGCTTATATGTTCACGGTTTATTTATGCCACAGACTTGACCGGGAAAATTTTCGTAATTATCAAGGAAATCAAAAGCATATGAAATTCAACTATGTATCAATTGTACCAACACTTACTAGATATCGTACAACACTTGTGGTATTCACATTCTTTTCACGATTTATAAGATTTTAAGTAGTCACCAACATTCATTTCTTAAATATTCAAGTATTACTAGGTTATTTTAACTTGTCACAAGATATCGTATTTGTACGCAAAAGTTAGAATTACAGAAACTTCTTGTTCACCAATTCCTAATTTCATATACGTGAACCCTTTTCAGTACTACCGTCAACGTGTTTATATATTGTCCAATTGAAGATACGGAGTGGAGTTGTCTCATTTCTCCAAAACGATCCAGTGCGCGGCAGCTGCCATGAGGCGTCTGCTGGGAGGGCCGTGGGCGACGGCGTCAGCGGCGGCGGCTGTGGGGCCCTCCGAGCAGGAATGCAGGGGAGACAGCGGCCGCCCCGCCCCAGGGCGAGCGCCGCGCCGCCGCCACTTTACAGTCCGGACTCCGGGTCCTGCCCCGCGGCCCGTTTGCTTACCCAGCCGTTTACATACCCCCTTTAACTTACCCACCCTTGAACTCACCAATTCTTTAATTTGTCCAATCTTAAGTTTTCCCGTCCTTTAACTTGCCCGCCCTTAACTTGTCCGCCCTTTAAGTTACCGTCCTTTAACTTATCCGCCCTTTACCTTATCCACCCTTTAAGTCCTCTCCCTTTAACATACTTCCCCGCACACGCGCCTGACCATTTTCCCGTTTCCCGAGAACGCGCCAATCCACTTAGGTGCCCACTCATTTGCCCTCCCGCCAACTTTCACAGCCACCCACTTACCCGCCCGTCCACTTACCGCCCACCCACTTATCCGCCCGTCTCCTTACTCGTCCGCCTAATTTGCCGCCCACCCACTTACCCGCTCGCTCACTTATCGACTCACTTACCCGCCCACCTACTTACCCAACCGACCTTCTTACTCATCATTGTTTTTCAGGACCACATAAACCCATTGCAAGCCCAACCTCTTATTCACCCTCTTATTTTCCGCTCACCCGAGCGTGCTCCATATGGTCTCTTATCACCTAGTTGGCCATGGCGCGTCAGCGCTATCGTATACAGCGATCCCCCAAAACTCACAGTGCTATTTACTGTGACTACCGCCGTATGCGCAGATTATTTTGTATCGTTGTCAGTGATTAATACAAGGAATACCGATTAGAAATGCTTTAAGAACAAATGACTTTGGAAAAGCGATCGAAAGAGTTGTTGCTGATGAAGAAAATGATTATAATTACTAAGCTCCTTTTCGACATGTCGATTGATATTGCTTTTTAAACGTGATATATAAAATAGAATATGATAATAGTCGGTTGAAAATAATTTTTGAAGACTTATTGTGTTCGCTGCTAAGTTCCCTAATATTTACCATTTTCAAATCTCGAAAAATTGTTTGTGTTTATGCTGTGGAAAGCATAAACACAAACAATCTAACACGTACGTATTACCAATATCATATGAAATAATGTATAAGGAAGGTTATATAAAGTTGTGAAGACCGTCTGGGTTCTCAATTTTCGAATTGATCGCTCGTGGCGCATTATTTTTATTTAAAATTTAAATCGTCTAGATGGGCAATAAAATATTTAAATTTGCTCCATTTTCTAATTATTGTTTGACAGTAAATCATTACAATAATGTTTTATTTAGTACATGCCTCTGCGCATATTATACTGAAGGGCTACGATTTAACCTGCCACGAATGGGCCACAACTTCCCTAATTACAGTCATTTTAAAGAAACCGAGGAACTCAAATCACAAGAAATAATATTTCCTCTCCCTTTCTCAAGAATAGTGTTCCTACTATAACATTTTGTTTCTGCCAAACCCAGTAATCATTGATGGAATGGGAGACAGAAAGTGTAATTGTGTAATATTGCAACCCAAAAACACGTTTATGATTCTTTGATAAGTTTCCTGGGAAATCTTTTTCCTACTTCTCAACAATGATATTACATCGTCTTTCTGGATTTAATTCCTTTATTCCAACGCCACAACCTTACTCAATTCTTCTTCTCATCGAAATTAAAAAGAAGAAAGACGCCGTCTGCTCTGTATAGAAACATGTAAGGGCGTACTTCAAAAAACACAATCCGTGGAAAAGTAGTTTTAATTGGAATGAACATTTTCCTTTTCACTGAACTTGATGGTTACTATTGATTGAAAGTTGAAATTCGTATCATCAAAACCGTCTCGTGAATCATCTGTAGTAATGATAGTGTATGCTGAGGTAATTCACTTAATTCTAAAAGAACTTTAATAGGCTTCCTCAGATTTGAGAAAGAATGAAGCATTTCTTATAATTCTTTTGTTTTATTTATGAATACTACTTCGTGTTAAAATTGAAGAAAACTTGCTAAAGAAGGCAGCTCAATCCATAACATCGTATACTTCCCGTTTCTTACTCGCATTCACTCCTACAATTAATGCCCCATCCCGACTCGAGATTGCGACATCCGTGTAACCAGTTTCAGAACCTCAGCTGAATCTATACAGGTTCAACTTATTAGTGAATGATACAGCTATGATCTCGCGGTCGTGAGCTCCTGTTCTACGTCTTTGACACGTTAGCGGCCAAAAGTTGCGCGTCGTGGCTGCTACTTTACTTCTCGTTCGCCCATCCGGCCCGCGTGCCGTGAACGACTGACCGCCGCGAGGGGTTCGGTAGAAATGCCAACGGAATATCGTTTTTTACCGTGTTTTAGCCCACTGAATTACGGTGGAGTTAGGGATGTGGAAAGGGGTGAACTCTTAGGTGCCGTTTCCGTCACTCCAAGCTAAACTGCCGCTTGAAGTTTTCTGTTAGAAGTATTAACAATGCACTTTCTAAATCGGTATATTGATATCAATTCGATTAGATGTGTTGCAATATATAAAAAATCGATATTTTGTAAAATATTGAAAGAATCGGAGAATATTGATATGAAATAAATTCATTCAGTTAAGAATACGTTGTCCACTTTAAATATCAGAATATTTATTAATTTTATTCAAATAACTTCTCGTTTGGCGCATACCCATTTTTAATCTGGAGACATTGGCGTAAGAATATGTCTATATTTTGGAACTAATATTTTGTAAATTTAATGTACTGCTTATACATCTTAAACTCACTTTGTTGGTACTTTTATGCATCATTCCACGAAGTATACTAAAAGGATGGGGGAGAGATTCTGTAGCTCTAGAAAACGAGCGCAAATTACATTTATCCCACTTATAACGCTTACAATTTTCACTGTTCTTAGACGAAAGTAAATCAAATCAAGTTTCGTTCATATGTTTTTTCGCATCCTCGAATATAAAACGGTAAAAATGAGTTACCGATGTATCTTATACAATAGTCCTTACACCGCAATTAGACTTATTCAGCATATTGCCCTATCGATACATGGGTGTTGGGGAAACGATTTTGGCATCCGCGTGCGGAGAGTCGCAGGAACACGAACGATCGACGAGGCGCGGCGTGCCCGGTTTCCCCTGCGCCTGTTTTTTGCTCTGGATGTTTGAACGATTTTACAGCGGCCTTTACGAATACGAAATGTCACGAACGGACGAGCGTCGGAACGCAACAAAAAAATGAAGGCGGCGGCGCGCCGGCCCGGCGCTTTTTCCCCGGAGCGGAAACGGCTCCACGGCGGCGGCGGCGGCGGCGGCGGCGGCGGCGGCGGCGGCGGCGGCGGCGGCGGTCGTCGCGACACCAGGCGCTTATTAGTGGCGGAGCGCGCGACCGCCGCCGCCGCTGGCGCCGCCTCGGCGTCGCGGCGCGTCGCCTGACGGCTCCGCCTCTCCCCGCAGCCGCCCGCACGCCGGCGCTGCCGTTCCATGACATGTTGTACTGTGGGTGGCCATGGCGCAGCTGCTAGCGTGCCAATCTGTTGTTCCCACAGTCGCAGGTTCTAGTCGTCCCCATCGCTTGATCGTACTACCGTCACATTACAAAATCAGAAGAATATCTTCATCTATCACAGACACCCCTTCCATGCCATGAATTTCGGTCCTTGTCTTCTCATCTAAATCTGTTGCGTAGTTTGTTATCTTAATATCCGAATGCGAATGCATTTACATTTATACAGTTTAGAACTTGTTACCACACAACTAAACTCGTGAGTGTGTGTAAGAATTGAGCAACTGAGTTTTATAATTTCTAAAACAATGTGAAAGTGATGACAAAGCCATAATAAACTACTACTCAAGAAAAAAAAACTGATACCTTAGTTCTCTTGTACTATTTTGGTCCAAATAGTGATTCTTTCTGATTGTTATTTTCTTTGAAAATTATTACCTCCCGATTTTCTTCGACTTCTCTACACATTCTAATCATTTGCGATTTCTTATATTGTGCTTATCCGGACAGACTCGTATTGTAGTGTCAATACATCCTCTTGAAACAGCTCTTAATGTGACATGTGTTTGTCCCTATGTGCCCACACTCATTCTCTCTTCATCAGGCTCATCTCTTAGATGGCTTTGTCTGTCCTACCACTTCCTTGTGTGCATTGTGCACACGTTGGTCAACGTTCTTTGCCTGCGGTTTTACGCGCACCCCACTTAAAGAAGAATGTGCTAAACCATCGCTTCCTAGAACAAACTAGCACCGCTCTTCTACTTGACGCCAGTCGTCACCGTTCTTTCGAATTCCCACCTTGACCTCTCCTTGTAGCGGTACCCTGTCACTCGTAATTGTCCGGTGAGCTTGGTAGCAGTAGCGCAAAAGAAAAACATACCCTGCGGGTATGCTAAAATTTTGAATGACATCGACCGCTCTGTACCATAGGCAGTTGTTGGGCAGCTTGCTTTAACTTCTCCTCCGTTGTTCAAGGTGTCGCCACGTCTTTGATATCGGGACAGAGAATAGCACGATTGCTCCACACGAGTATATAACGCACACTAGCATAATGTGACACACTAACAAAATATCTATATATTTTCACGTCAAATCAGTATATGAAAAAAATCGATATAAATATATTGATGCATTAAAATAAATATTTTCAGAAGTATTTAAATCAAAACGCAATATTTTTCCAGCCTTAAAAAGACTCTCACTGACGCAGACATTATCTATGTGGTGACAAACTGTCGGCTTGGAATACTCTTTGTTTTTCCAGCGGCTCATTCCTTCGCTCCACCGCCCCTGGCCTTGGCTGGCGTGTCGCGCACTGTGAAGCGGTGGCATGGCGCGGAGGGGACCGCGTAGGTGGGAGGAGGGAAGGGCCGGTGGCCGCGCCGGGCGGGCGCGTGGAAGAAGGGGTGGAGGAGCGAATGAGGGAACGGATGGAGGAACGGGCAGAGGAGCAAGTGAAGGATCCAGCATAGAGTAAAGATTTATTCCTCTTTAGTCGATGGATCCAGTGGACGAGCTTGTGGATGAACGTATGGAGAAGGAGGACGGAGAGGAGGTGATGGAGAAGCGAGAAGAGAAACGTGTAGAAAGACGGTTAGAGGATCGGCTGGAGGAAAAAGCGGGCGATTGCGTTACGAATGGGTAGGTGGACGATTGCGTGGAGAGTGTGTGTGGGCGGGCGAGCGGGTGGGCAGGTGGGTTGGCGAATGTCCGGGTGAGTTGGTGGGCGGGCGGGCAGCGGTCACGCCTCGCCCATGTTCGGAGGACGTAGTGTTCGATTCCGCGCTGCATCGCTGTCCAATTGCGTTCACTGCGGTCGGAGCCCGCCTATTAGCAGCCACAGTCCAGATGGCTTACAGCTCCGGGTCCCCGAAGCCTCCGTTCGACCCAGCATCGCGCTTCGACGGGGCGGAGGCGGGGCGGGGCGGGGCGGAATTTGTTTTTGGATCGCGGTCGGCGCAGCATGCAGGAGATGCAGATTGGATGAGCCAATAAAGGCCGCTGCTCGGAATGCTTGTTGATTCTCCTCTACGACTTCCCTGATTGGTGGTTTGTACGTAGCTGCGGTAGGTTCCATGACAACTGGTTTTTTACAAAAAAAGTGTACTCAGCGCAGTGTGTGATTTCTTTTATGTTTTAGTTAATTGTACAACTCGTATATACTCATGTTTACTCTCGTACGATCAAAATAATCATAAAACAACTTTGTTATACGCAAACAATTAACAGTGCACGTAACTTATGTGGCTAAAATATAGCTGTTTTCATTATCTATTCTTGTAATTTACAATCAAATTTTAAGTCAATGATATATTTTTTAGTTATCATTTTCCTTACAGACGTTAGCGCTCGCGTGCGTACGAATTCCATTCAAAATACATTGTATATTCCAATTTTATCAAGAAGACGATTGAATTGTTGTTTTCTTCTGTAGATTGTAATTGGTAATAATAAATTTTGTACGTAAATGTGTGATATTTGAGAAGACCTGTTGAATATTTATTAAACGCATATGCATTCGTTAAATAACAAACGGAACTCCCTTCCATAACGAGCTCTCATACCTCCTATTTGCAATTGAAAGCAAACGCTCACAGAAAATTATAAAAATATTGAAGCCCATTACGGCTTCATTTACTCAAGAAGAGAAAGCACTTATCCGTGAATCAGTAGGGACAATAAAACTGTTTAACGCGCGCAAACATTGACGGAGGGCGTGGCGCGTGGTAGTATCTCTAATATAACCCTGTGTTGCACGTGTCTGGCGGCGCGGGGACACGGTGCTTGTGCCGCGGCCTCTTCGGGCAAGGCGCGCTCGAGCGCCAACGCCACCTTTGTCCAACGCGCGTGCTACCCTGCCCTGCCATGCCCTGCCCTGCCCTGCCCCCTGGCGCGCGGCGGCCGATTTGGTCCACAGCTAAACCCTGTGGATTAAGGGAGTAAGGGTGGAAAATGCTGTATTTCATTATGTATAAATACGATTCTAGCAATTAGACGAAGGAAGTGAGTCAAGATAATCCGTTTCTAATGTACGCCATAAAAGCGTTCAGCATTTTGCATTGAGTAGACTTACGGAGGTCTTTGTTAACAGCGGAGCCTCGCCGACGACTTGGAAATGCGCGAGCGAATCAGATCAGTTGATCTATCGAATGGGTGATATTTTGTTTGCTTAAGATAACCTAAATTTCTTAAGACGTGCAAGGCTTTTAAAGACCAACCTCATATATAACGCATTCCAGAATTGTATCCATTGCATTTATCAAAGAAACACTCGCGTGGTACGGAGCACGCCGGAGGCGAGAGGGGGGGGGCGGATGGCGGGCAACGAGAGGCCTACAGAGGCAGAGAGAGGTGAGCCGGGTGACAGGGTGATGGACGGAGCACGGGGCGGCGAACACGGGCGGAGTGCGCAGAGCACACAACTGTAGGTGACAATGGCGAGTGATAGTCGGCGGAGCCCGGGGGGTAGCGGGCGGCGGGCGGCGGGTGGCGAGCAGTGGACAGTGGTCGCAGACGGGCGGCGGCAGGCACCGAGGGCGCTCTTTGAGTGTTTGAGCGCGGCGAACGGCGCAGCTGGACAAACGGACCGGAGACGGAGGAGTAGAATGAGACTGCCCGGGGCTGGGCGCTAGTTCTCACGGGAGGAAACTAGAGGTCGAAACCACTTGGAAATGCGTGGAACGCCTGCGAATCGCGTAGCGGTTGGCTGCATTCCATCATGTTCTCTCGCATTTTGCATCTGAGACGTTCGACTCTTTAGTATTGTTGATCCCAGATGACCTAGGACCTCTACATCTTCGTTAAACGCGTGTTGTCTATGAAATTCTGTAGAAATTGTGGGGGGTAATCTACTACGGTGTTTCAACAATTCGATGTCCAAGGCTCCTGCGGCCAGAGTCCACCGAATGTTCTCTGATATCCGGGTGACGCCGCGTCGTAGGCTAGGATACCGAGGTTTGCAGTACCTTGTTGTGGTCGTCTTCAGGGTTGTATTGCAAACAATTTGTGGTGCAAGCAATCGGTTGCAATGATTTCGTAAAAAGGTAGGCAAATTTCACAATTTTATGTAATGTGGGTTGCTTGCATTTAAAAATTGAAAATATTTCATTATTCATTATAATCGTAAATACTACAATTTATTGCTTGAAAATTAAATTCAAGAAGCTAACATGAAATTAAAATGTTTACTGTGTTTCGGAGGCACCAGAGTCCTTTTGCTTCGTGCAGTGGGATGACATGATGAGCCAACGCTGCGAAGAGAAGCGGCGGGCGAGCGCCGCCGGTGTCAGCCGCCCGCGGGCGACGGCGCTCGCGGGCGAGGGCGATGGCTTGATCGGGCGCGCGCGGCCGGGCGGGGCGGGGCGGAACGCTGGCCGGTGGTGTCCCCCGCCCTTTGGCCAAACAGCGCGCGCGCCGCCTCCTCATCTCGCGACATCGATCCGCTCTCTCGTGGCGCAGCCCGGCGCGGCGCGGCGCGGCCTTGGCTCAGGACCCTTTGCGGCGGCCCGGAGTCCGACGCCACCGCCCCAGGCGCGGCCGCTGAGCCACACGCCCACACGCGATTTGCTCCTGGGGAGAGCCTACCACTGCAGTGCCTCTGACCGGGAGGTCCTAGTTCGAGACCCTGCAGTGGCAGAATTTCCGATGCTAGCTACATAGCTAGGTCGAATTCAGCTGGTGTCTGCAGGAGAATTCTAGCGATCGGCTGCTCTGATCGGTAGTTCTCCGTGTTTTTTTTCAATCAATACCAAGGGAATGCCAGAGCAGTACCTTAAGAAACGGGCCACAGTCCGCGCGCGCGCAATCTTTCTTTCCCAATCCTTGCCCTATCCTCACACCTCACTTACATACACACTTACTGCACTACACACCACACATGGCGAGAGAAAGTGGGGAGCATAGAGCTTGACCGCGGTGGGGTGGTGCTCCGCTGCGCTACCCGGATGGCGAAAACTCCGCCAGCTGACGTAGATCCGCGCCGGATCACGCTATCCAGTTGGAAAGAACGCCAGCACTTCCCGTGATGAAACATCCACTAAACTAAACGCGACCCATGACCATAGCAGTTGACACTCCCTGAAATACTAAAAATGAATCAATTCAGGGAATGAGCCTTCTGAATTACACGAAGAAACGAATCGGCGTGTGTTCGCCCATCCAACGACGCGTTTACTTTGATCACCCGGCTGTAAATAAATCCCAAGAATGTATTTAGAAAGTTTTATTTTCCATTTGTCTTGTTGCAGTTCCTTGATCGGAAGGGATACTTTTCCATTTGCGTTCCTGCGCCATGGGCTGTATTGTAGAGCATTTTCGAATTTGATACGAAATGGTCGCCAAACGCTAGTTTTAAAAACTTCCTTATTCGACGGGGAGCGAGGCAAAAATGGTCTCAGCAATTTTAACCAGCAATGCCTCATTCTGTCGGTATCCGAATATTTAATCTGATTAAAATGGAAAAAGTCGGAAAATTCAGTGTTGTCGCTCATTTTACCAGGATTGATAAGCATGCTTCATGATAGACGTGGCTTGCTGAAGATTTTCCTCCCATTGAAACTCCACAGCTTATACCTGGCTTTAGGACAGAACATTAGTATTTCGATAATATCGACGTTTACCGGAATCGATTGGTTTCCTATAAGGAAATATTGTTTACTTCGTGCCGAAATATTTAAGGTAAATATTATACATGGTTGCAATACGTTTTTATTTTCCTATATAGTATAGCTTTTTCTATATTATAGTATTTAGTTTTCATAAAACATAATTTTTGAGAAAATATGAAGAATTGTTCACGGCTTTCTGAGAGAATGGAAATATTGTTCAGAAGTTGATACAGTGAAAAAAATGTGATTTTTAAACATGAATTAATAAAGAATGAAGAAAGATAAAAGAGTAGTCTTATGGAGAAGAATTGGTAAGAAAATAAATCGCTTCAGATGTTAGCACGGTCGGAAGAATCAATTTATTAAAAGGAAGTAATATAGCTTTTCAATATCGATATTGTTCTTTGATCAATACCACATTATTATCAATTTAAAACTATTGACAATTCCGCGATATATCGTTTCAGGAATGTCAATGCAGATTCCGGGATTATCGAAACCAAAAAAATTAATTCTGAATGTATCGATAGTATCCCATTATACGCTCCGCCGGCAGGGGAGCGTGGTGACGGAGCAGAGGCCGTTACTGCGTGACTTAACACAATAAGGGTTGTGGAACCACGCCTGGCAGCCGGCCGGTCGCCTATATGAAGAAAAATTTATCGTTCATAAATCTTAATGTATTTGTCATGTCAAACCTTAAAGAGAATGAACTACGGCAATTCTCCGTAACAAGTGCTATTTTCCTTGCTCAAGAAGGTAATATTTAAAGATTGAAATTTTTTGTGTGTTGCAAACAAAACTCTCGCCTTTGGAGATTTTTCAAAACCTTTTTTCAAAATGAGTACATGGCACCAAGTTTAATTAGCTTAATGTCGATAGTGTGTGTGTAAGCTTTATTATTCAGTTTAGTGTATAAACTCAAGTATTATTATTACTATTATTATTATTAGTATTATTTATTATCATCGTTGTTCTTGTTGTTATTATTATTGGCTGTTTCTGTTATTATTGCATTGCAACTTGTTGGCTCTCACTTTTTTTGGCTTATAGTAGTAGTTCAGTTTTAACCCCACTTGTAGATTAGTTTGCGGGTTTTCGTGCTAACTTTCAGCCAATAATTTATTATAATTATAATAGATTATCTAATCTATCATAATTAACTTTCAACTAATTATCTATATATTATCGGAATAAAGGGAAATGAAAGTTTTTTATTAATTTAAAAAATGTTTTTTGTTGTTGGATTATTTTGTCGTTTAAAGAAATAAATGTGGCGTGGAAGTAGGGTAAATCGATTTCTTGATTAGGTCTTGAAGTCTCGAAGTAGAAAAGTCACCCAATTGCCCCAAACACATCAAACTTTTTTCTTAACGAAAGTATCCAGTCATGATACGAGTGAAATAACGAAACAAATTTCTCAATCTCCCGCGTATAAAATATGACATGGATTTCGCTTCTTCTGAGACGACCTTTTATAGCCAAGTGTACAGGCCGAACCTGAAGTTGCCCCATCAACATCTGCGAACGACAATGAAGACGTCACGAGTTGGCTAACGATTCCGAAAGCAATTTGTGCCAAGAACAGCAAATCGGCCCTATACGATATCTCCCTCGCGTATTTCATGAATCATTTGACTCAACCAACCTGTTCAAGGTATACCGAACATTAAGTTATAAATTCTTCTAAGAATTCAGGCACGCGATGGCAATCCTAACGGTGTACCTGTGTGAAGTCAGAGCTTCTATACACAGCTTGGCAACTTAATCATGATACCTACAAGTAAAGTTACGATCAAGAAAAACTATGTGAGACATTGGAATTTATTCTTCGATGTGTTCAAACCTCTATTTATAAATCACATGTGAGAACTACACGGAGTGCTTCATGAATCAAACAATAATCTCTAAGACGTACTACAAGCTACACGATTATTACACTAGTTGTTTATGCTTATCGTATTCGTATGTACATTCTTTTTAAAAATGATATAGAATGTTATAAAAATGCTAGTTTTTCCCTTTCTTATGTGATAATCATCCATTGTAAACATCATCGTCAGAAATTTTCAATATGTACGAGAGAAATCAATGTGACTTAGGATTGTAATTGATTGGACCTCTTGATAGTTTTTTTTTTATCATTTGATATAATTATTGTTGTCATTATTTTTAAATATGTCAATTAAACAAATGTTTTAAAAATTAATAATACTGATATATACTTCGATTAAAACAGGAAGTCCTTTCAGGGTCACGAGCTGGTAGGAGAGAGGGTACTGACATTCAGCGGCGAAAGGATTTGTGTGCGGCGGGGGCGTGGACCTGCAAGGGTGTGGAGAGGGTGTTGAGGGCGGGGACGGGGTGGAGAGCTAGCAGGGTGACAGTATGGGGAAGGGGTTGAGTGCGGGAGCGGGGCGGGGAGCTCAGAGGGTGTGGGAAGGGGTGGAGAGCTAGCAGGGTGACAGTATGGGGAAGGGGTTGAGTGCGGGAGCGGGGCGGGGAGCTCAGAGGGTGTGGGAAGGGGTGGAGAGCTAGCAGGGTGACAGTATGGGGAAGGGGTTGAGTGCGGGAGCGGGGCGGGGAGCTCAGAGGGTGTGGGAAGGGGTGGAGAGCTAGCAGGGTGACAGTATGGGGAAGGGGTTGAGTGCGGGAGCGGGGCGGGGAGCTCAGAGGGTGTGGGAAGGGGTGGAGAGCTAGCAGGGTGACAGTATGGGGAAGGGGTTGAGTGCGGGAGCGGGGCGGGGAGCTCAGAGGGTGTGGGAAGGGGTGGAGAGCTAGCAGGGTGACAGTATGGGGAAGGGGTTGAGTGCGGGAGCGGGGCGGGGAGCTCAGAGGGTGTGGGAAGGGGTGGAGAGCTAGCAGGGTGACAGTATGGGGAAGGGGTTGAGTGCGGGAGCGGGGCGGGGAGCTCAGAGGGTGTGGGAAGGGGTGGAGAGCTAGCAGGGTGACAGTATGGGGAAGGGGTTGAGTGCGGGAGCGGGGAGGGGAGCTCAGAGGGTGTGGGAAGGGGTGGAGCGGCTCGGTTGCTGCGAGGTGAGGAGTAGCGTGCGGCGCATCTGAGAAGGGGGGGGCTGAAGCGGGTGGCGAGGATAGTAATGGCAAATTTCACCCAAACATTGATATCGATATTTCCAAACATCACCAAAATGTTTTCGATATTGATGAAAACATCGACAAAAAACATCGATGTTTTAAATATGATAAAACAGGTGGCATTTTCCTATCCCATTTCCATTTTAATTATTGTACTTGAATTAGTAATATTTTATTGTTTGGTCAGGAATAAATAAAAGGTTAAAAATAATCTTTATCGAATGTAAAGAATGTATCTTTATCTCTGCCCTTCATATTAGATATTCAATAACGTAATAGATATTTTGTTAAAATTGTAATAATGTGAGACATCCTGGACCATCTTCCAAAAATAACCATAAAGAAATCTCTGCATGTGGGCATAGACAACAGTGATAGATCTCAGTTTGTGGTCAGTCAGGTTATTGGTTTGGAACAATTCACAAAAAAATAGTTTCTTGAAATTTTATTTTTATCATGAAATTTTATTTTGAAAACATTGATATTTCTGGAAAAATATTACGACTTGAAATTCTAACACAAAACATCGATGTTAATATATCAATGTTTCTGGTCGAAAATATCGATATTTTAATTAAAAGCATCGATAATTTTGGCCACAACTAGGCGAGAAGTGGGCCGGCGAAGTGTGGGATAGGGAACGGCGCAGAGAGGTCGGCGTATTGCGAGGCGAATGCAGGTACTAATTCTGCCCGTCGCCCCGGGTCAGGTACGTTCATACGCCCATTGTTCTCGAAGTGGGGTTTGTTTTAACGTTCTGTGTCATATGGGTAACTGGGCTAGCTTTTTGTGATCGTTTTTCTACCGTACAAGTCCAAAATATTTGGGTCAAATCATGAAGAAAAGCTATTTTATGAAACAAAAAACGGGTATGAAAATAACATGTTCCAGTAAGAGTAAAACATTGAATAATTTTAAAATCCATAAATTGTCTTGTGCATGTCTTCATAGATCAATATCGAGGTGTTCACTATGATAATAAATCAATCTTCCAATCTTGGTACCATGTTCTCAAAACAACAAAACTTTGTCGCTTTAGAAGTATTCAAGACCATACCACAAATGAAGTAGCACAACTCATGGCTATGGAATGCTCTAAGTGTGATTTACGACACCTTCGAGAGTAACGCACACAATCTCACTATTAAATTGTGAAAATAATATAAAAGTGAATGAACCAAATGTTAGTTTAATCATCATATAGACTCAAAACAACTGATAACCTATAATTGTGAGAACTTAATTGCAAGAAATAAATCTATCGATAAATAAATATAATTTAGATGAAAATGCGAAAGTCTGATAGTCTCGTGAAGGCATCAAGTTCACCTTAAGCCTTTCGCTAATTGTTCTTGAACCACGGAAGACCATACCACGCCTCAGAGGGCGAGACGAGGAGCGCAAGGCGGGACGACGGCGCTGAACGGAGGGGGGTAGGAGAAGGGGTGCGAGGGGGGGGGGGAGTTGGCTGCGGGGACTTCATCTCCCGCCCACGCCGCGCAAAAACAACCGCGCGCCGCCGTCCGTCCCTCTATCGCGGCCAATTATCGCGTCGGGTATCACGTGCGCGGATCGCCGCGCGATTGTCCCGCTTCTAATGGAGGCACCGCCTGCACCACGCGCCTGCCTGCGACCCGCCCCCCGCCATTCCCCATTGCGCCCTGCTACGCTCCCTCGCAGTCACCCTTCACCCCCTTCATCCTCTCACACTTCTGTCGGCAGCTCCCACCATCCCTCGCCCTTCCCATAATCCCTCACTGCTCCCCACCAGCCTACACTAATCCCGTCTTCCTCCACTCTGCCTCACCTTCATCGACTATTCCGCGCGATCCCCTCGCCATCTCCCACCATCCCCACTCTTCCTCACCACACCCAATTTTCTTCGCCACCTTCCGCTATCCTCCACCAACCCCGTCATCCCTCACTGTTTTCCATAATCTTCCATCATCCCCTCTCCATTCTCCATTGTGTCGCATTAAACTAGTACCCTATTCCACTTGCCCTCATACCTGCCTCTGCCCCGTATGTCTCCTCCCACTCACCACCTTCATTCGTCCTTTTATTTTCTCTCTCTCTCTCTTTCTCTCGCTCTTTCTCTCTTTCTCTCTCTTTCTCTCTCTCTCCCTCTCCCTCTCCTCTTTCTCTCTCTCCTCTTTCTCTCTCTCCTCTTTCTCTCTCTCCTCTTTCTCTCTCTCCTCTTTCTCTCTCTCCTCTTTTTGTCTCTTTTTGTCTCTTTTTCTCTCTTTCTATCTCTCTTTCTCTCTCTCTCTCTCTTTCTCTCGCTCTCTTTCTCTCGCTCTCTTTCTCTCGCTCTCTTTCTCTCTCTCTCTCTCTCTTTCTCTTTCTCTCCTTCATCTTCCTTACGCCCCAGCCATCGCACCCGCCTGCTATTGAAATCCTCTCTATCGTACAACCGTCTGTGACTAGTATTCACTTTCTAGAGTCCGCTTCTCGATTCACATCAATATCCTACCTTCTCCGCTCATTCTACCTTACCTGTCCTTTTGTCCAAATTTACTACCGTGAGCTTTATTCTTACTAACTCTTGCCCGCACTTACTGCAACTACACCACCTTTATTGCTTCTTGCGCCATCTCCTGCGGTGCCTTCTCCCACCTCCACTCGCGCGCTGCGGAGCACTGTTGCGCTCTCGAACGGGCCCCTCGTGAACTATACCGGGAGCCGCTCTAAAGGAAGTTATAATGCTTCTGTTGGACGTACGTGACTTCCTGTTGAAGCGTGTTGCGAATCTGCAATTATCAAGTAACGAGGTTTTAATTATGTTTCTTCGACTATTGGGTTATTCTTAATGCATTATCACGTGATGGACGAAACTGATATATGACTAATACAGATTGGGAATTGTGAACTACGTATTTTTTTAAAAAAATAGTATTTTCAAAATGCATTCAATATGCAATTAAAAATAGTTCGCTGTATTACTGACTATAGATCTTCAATTGCTTATATGTTTCACTCTTAAACGTATTAAATCTTCTGGTATTTACATTTAATTACATTTGTAATTCTAAGAGCAATTCCTTGCTATAGTCAGTTATTTCTGCCTTCTGAACATTATATTCGATAATTTTATACAGAATTCCTTTGAGAATGCAAGTAGCATCTACTCAAATAACACTTCGTATTCACATTGAAATTATATCGTTTCTGCTGGAAGTCGTATTTTCTTCTTTTATTACCAATGCGGTTATCACAATTGACGATAAGCACTACATTTCGAGTTTGTGTCAGTGCTGTGTGTTCTTATCAATTAAATATTAAGAAAGAATTAATTTTGCCTAAGAATAAAGATAAAACTATTTATAAGAAAGAGAATGGAGTGAGAAGCTCTGGAAAGAAACTAACGTAAAGTTAATGTACTTTAAAGTGAACGTTAAGTTAACGTTTTCTGAGAATAATGATGAGCAACAAAACGAAATAAGAAACCGGCAAGAACGCAAAAGTCGAGTGAACTTTGAAAGTAGACACGAACGGGGAGAAATATTCAGTTAGGAGCGGCAGGGAAAGGAGCAGAAGGGTCTGAAAAGTAAGGGCGAAAGGGTCGAGGCCCTTGAGAGCTGATGGCAGAGGGGGAGGCGGCGGAGACGACGACGTGGGAGATACGAGGCGGGAGGGCGGAGGCAGAAGTCGGACGGTGGGGGTTGAAGAGGCAGAGTAGCGGGGAAAGAAGCAAAGGGAGGAGGGAGTGGGGACGGCGCCCGCTGTCTGCGCCTGCACGTGGCCGGGGCCGAGCGGGGAGAGGCGCGCGGTGCGGGCGGACGAGTTGGGCGGCGGAGGCGGCGCTGGCCCCACGGGACGGGACGGGACGGGACGGGACGCGCCGTGGCGGCGCAGCCCAATCTAAATGTTAATGGTGCCACGACTGGGGCGGCGCTGGCGGAGGCGCACAGTTGGGCGAAATGATATAGAAAGCGCGGGTTCCGCCCTTCTTGCCGTTGAAGCTGCTTTCGAACGTGTAAACATGTAAAAGATGTAATATGTGTGAATAAAAATAATACATACAATGAACAGTTTTAGAAGTGGAATGTAAAAAGTAATGTTCGCGTTCACAGATTTCTGATTTATATCAATATATCCACAGAATGAAGAACATTACAAATAGATCTATTTCGAATTGGCAGCGCTCTCTTTTAGTAATCTCATGAATAGCAATGCACCAATTCAACACTATTTTTTATCATTGTTTCAAGAGCAACAAACCACTGCGAATAAATATTGAACTATTTGTCTCTTACAATTAACTACGTAGAGTTTAATAACCACATTCATAAATTAAAAGCATTTCATGCTACCACAATCCATTATCTGAACCTTTATACAGCATGAAGCGTCTACCAAGGAGCGTCGGTGCAACACTGGCCGCCATTCCCTGCGAGCGACTCGCGATGCGTTTCGGACCAGTGCGCGGTGGTAGCGCGCTCTGACGGCGACGGAAGTTCCACGCCCCCACCCCGCCCCGCCTCCTCCCCTCCACCCGCTCCACCCTCGCCACTCCCAGCCTCGGCCCTTCCTCCCGCCCGCGGCTCCAACACACACGCGGGCGGAGCTCGCCGCACGTCGCGCACTCTGAACGAGGTCCAAACGCTGCTTGGGCTTAGAAGACAAAGTATCAAGGAATATCAATTCCACTAGTTCAAGGAATTAGGCAATAAAAAAATATTTATTAATCTTACAACCGGCACGAATTCAGTTAGTATAGACGGAGTAAGATGGAAAAATGTAATATTATTGTTTAAAACTTCTTTGTTTAAATTTTTTAATATCTGAAAATATTTGTGTACCTTTTTGTGCCATTGAAAATCTGAGAAAATATCCTTCAATGTTCTAATCGACATTTTTTATTTTAATATTAATATACTCGGATGCTACTAGAATTTTCAAAATCTATAAGTGGTGTTCACAAAAGTAAATCTGACGGGTATTTAAAAAACCAAAGCTCTGCCATCAGAGCAGAATCAAATAACAGTAATTCTAGAAATTTAAACAATTTGATTTCGTATTAATTATCGCAAGACCAATATTTTTTACCGAATATTTTCTGCCAAAACCCGGGTCGAAACCCCAGCTTTCTGCACGTCGCGTTTAGTCTTTTCATACCCCTGCCCGCCTTCCGTGCACCAGTAGGTGCCTGAGACGCAGTTTACAGATAGCCTGAGAGGCAGGAGTCGAGAAGAGAGATTGAAATCTCGAGATTCGGAGAAGATAATCGATTTAAACGGTTGGATGCACGAGTGGTGAAAATCATGTCAAAGGAGTAGAGAGAGGAATTGCCTACGTACTAGTTGTTAACAGTGTCATGATGGAGAATTCATGTTCATGTGAATGTGATACGAAGCATAAACATTGTGCAGAATTTTGGCCTTAGGTTTGGAAGTGTCGAACAACTTGTAACATTGTATGAGACCAACTTCTGTGATCTTATTGAATGTTTCAGAAAGTCTGCAAATACATCTGAACTCAATCAACTCCGTTTGAAGGAACGAATTCTGAATATTTTTCCAATTTCTTGACATCGGTGTATTAAAAATTATGATTCTATGCTCTTCTCTACACCAATGTTTTAATAGAAAAAATTCCTTTCAACCCGATCAAAATATTTAATATCCTTCGACGTAACCTTTAATACGCTCGTAAAGGTTTCGTCAGCACCTAGCTCTTGGAAAATTAAGTGCGCGTATTACTGATCGTTTCCTGAAGCTCCCTTTTATCTGAAAATCGTGACGAGAAGACTGCCCTTGCCAGGAGCAGAAAACCTTGACATCACTTGCGTAAACGTTACATTTTTCTCACTGTTATTTTAAAGAAACATCTGCTTTTCGTCGCTTTGCTTTTAACCGCAACGCCATAAACGTTGATCTTGAATTATTTTCATGATTCTCAACTTCCTTTTAGTTGTTTAGAATGACCAGTTTATGTATTTTCTGTTGTGCAGTTCTTTTCGATATCGTCAGATTCTGATCATAAATGTTCCGGTGTCGATTTTTTGTTCTCGTACTGTACAAAAAAGTGCGAGACGATTAGCTGTACGTACATAAAATGGTGAGGTCTTCGAAACAGGTTCTTGACCAAGAAAAACTGGTGTTACTTTGGAAGAATCAAACTTTTCGCTGGTAGACTCTTTGGTAGAATCGTGTGGCGTTACAGTTTCCATTAACAGCGATAACGAAGCATCCGTGACGAAACATTACAACGACTGGTAAACCACAAAATCTCTTCGTGGTCTTTCTTGCCTGTTCGATTGTGCGGCGAGAAAGGACTTTGATCAACGGAAACTTCCGTGGAATGATTGGTGAAATGGAAGGGGTGTTGGAAATGCGTAGAGAATGCAAGTTGACGAAGAAGTAATTTGTTGTGATATGTACCTGAAGGTGTCGGCAGACTTCAGAAAAAGGGGGAACCAACAGTGGTCACTTATTTCTTGGATGTTCCTGTGTCTTCTACTTTGCTAGACTTCACGGTTCTGTTGACCGCAACCATCAAGAGAACAAAACACAGCACACATTTTCATTGTTGAAGAAGCTCTACAAATTTTGAATGATGAGATTAATAATAAAAAATGCATAGGCAAGTGAAGAAAATATTTACATTTATAATCGAGGAGGTGGATTTGTTCTAAAGCGTTTTACTTCCAAGGGATTTTTTTCGTGAAATATTACGTAAATATTATATTTGTTATTTAGAAATCGGTTTTAGGATGAAAATAAATACATTATGGCAGATCCATAAAAATGTGGCCTGCAATTATTGCATTGTACATTCTTTGTATTGAAATGTTTTTGACTAGAAAATACCATAAAAAATGGAAATCGAAAAAAAAACAATATGTGGACCTCGTGTAAATGGCCATTTGATTTTATTCTTTTACGTAAAAAACAGTACTATTCATCTCATATTTACGAGAGCGGAAACGTCGTGAAGGAAGACAGAGGATCATCTCAACGTTTTCTCTGCTGGGCCGAACGAGATAGGGACCATTCACCCAGAAGCTGTTAACAATATTTGGTGTGTGTGTGTGCATATATATATATATATATATATATATATATATATATATATATATATATATATATATATATATATATTGCGAGCTCCATCACTCCACCTTTCACTACAGCGCATTGTGGAGTACACAACGCACCTCCCGCAGTGCCCGTGCCCGTGTAATGTGCGTGCCACTGAGAGTCGCGTGAGTTGCCCTCGGCGCGTTGGCGGTTTACCGCTCCCGCGCGCGTGCACGCGCTGCCTAAGCGCTACCCGCGGCCGCGCATGTCAATATACAGGGTGAATCTGAACGCTTTCACTGATCCCTTCCAGGCGAATGACGGAGCAGCACCGTACACGGGCATGGGATCACGACCCGGTTGTGGTCATTCAAGCAGTTTTGCTAAGATATGTGTGGCATATTGGTAGTGCGGATTAGTAGTATGTAAGAATGTAATTATTTTAATTTTTAGCCGTTTCAAAAAACATTTAGAAAGTATGTGCATTGTTGTCGCTCCATTGCTTTGGATAAATGTTCATAGAGAAGTCCTGGTGGCATTCAAGACAAACGTACAAGAAGGGGGAGGCAGTTGTCCTCTACGACGTTTCATGATGGGGACAGTGATTGTCATTTCGGGTCGGACACGAAATGTCCCCAAAAACTCATTTTACTGAAAAAATGTATGCAGTTTAGTTTCTTCGCATTATTCATTTCTTAATTATTTATTAACATTACATTACATTATTAACATACTATTATCATTCTATGTATCATCTTTGTAATTCCGTCAAAAGTAAAGAAGGGAAGTTAATGTGGGAGCGTATATTTGAAGTGATTGTGAAGATTTTTGGAACAAAATTGTACGAAGGGGAGTGATAAAAAAGTCAGCTAGAGATGAAAAAGACCACTTTATATCAAAAAGCATTTGTGAAAAAATTGCGTTTATCTCGCAAGTGGTATCCGACCACAAAGTTGTTACATATGATTTTGTTACGTACTCAATGTATCCTGTCGATTTCATGACCATCCAGATTACTAAACCTAAAGCTAGATAAGTGATCATTTAACGGAAATAATCTTCATTGAACAGGTGTAGTATGAATGATTTACTGGGATTACAATAAGGTTTATGTTCCGACTTTTTTTTTGTGTGTGTGTGTATTTGTTAGTGGACCCCTCCTGAAGTTAGTCACCGTAGTTGAGGCTCACGCTGTATAACCCCGCTCTCATTCGGGGAGGCGACCTTTGCAGTGGTGCTGCCCGCGGCGATGGTGGCGGCAGAGGCAGGAAGCAGCAGGCGTCAGCGCCAAGCCTTTGTGCGCGCGTACTGCGAATGGCGCGGCGCGGCGTGGCGCACGACGCGCCGTTTGCATCGCGAGGCTTCGCCGCGCCACACGCCCCGCCAGAACGCAACGGTCGCCAAACACAGTCGTTGCAACGGCTATTTTCTTCGATAAACAATTACTAACACGTGTCATATTCTGGAAGTACTCGGAATTCTGGTTTGACCCTATCTCATTACCGCCACACCGGAACGTGTCTTCGTGCCCCCAGGACAGGGCCCGGGCAATACGTAACTTCACGACGTATTCTCGTATTGACAATGCCCATTTCACTGACTACAAACCAAAAGGATTTCGTAAACCGAGTCACAGACTTAAAAATTGGCAATAATTGAGACATTCATTATAACAACCATATTCTTTCAAAATATCGATCTTCTTTCATCGTAGACAACGACGAACATGTGTCTCGTACCGTAAGTACCCAGGATTCCTGACAAAGCCCCGTCATTTTGGTGCCGTGGTCGCCAGGGGCAGGGCCGGGCAGGCGGCCGGGGGAACGCGCACCCAGAGAGGTCGGGCCGCGGCGATACGCGACTGCCACCGGCCGAGGGTCTCCGGCGCGCCCGGCCTCACGACTGCCCGCGGGGCGGTCGCACGGTGCACTGCGTGGCAAACGCCGCCGCGCTCCGCGCCCAGAGCGGCTTTACGCGTGCGCCTGACGTTAGCGCAGGGGCTACATTGGGAATACCCTGACACGGAGGACCTGTGGTTCGAGTCCCGATGATGGCGGGTGGTGGACGACTCTCTAGCCAACTAGGTCGAATTCAGCCGCTGTTTCAAGCATGTTTCTAGCTCCCGGCTGCTGGGATCGATAGTTTGCCGTGGTTTCTCCGATCAATAACAGATGGATCCTGGGACAGTACACTATCAAACGGGCCAAAAACCGCGCATAGTTTTTCCCCTCTACTCTTTTCTCTCGCCTGCTTACATGCACTACTCTCTCACACATGTGAGGAGACCAGTCGGGAGCTTAGAGCTCGTCCCAGCTGGGTCGGTGCCCCGCTAGGGGGAGATACCTGGAGCGAAAAATATCCCGCAAGCCGACCATCCCACTATCCAGCGGTGAAGGAATCGCTGACACTTCCCGGATTGAAACATTAACTACACTAACGAGACGTGGTGGAATACATCAATCAATCAATGATTATTCACCTTGGTGTTTCTATACGCTCCATCTGCGTTAATGCAGCCAAAACTATCCCCAATTAACTGTTAAGTTTTCAAAAATCAATGCCCAAGAATAATCACTATGCCCCTTGGTTTGTTACCAACAACCAACTACACGTCGAACTCAAAGCCAACTGAATCAGTTTTCTATCCAAAAATCTACTCCTCCATAAGGTTTGTTTCGAACAGGAAAGAAAAACACGATTTAAAAACACTTCAATTTTTTAAAACGAATTTTTATTTGAATAAAAATTTCATTATTAAAGGACGTATTCATGTATGATTTAATAACTTAATCGCATGTAGTTAGGAAAAAAAGTAATTTTAAAAATAACTTTTTGAAGTAGTATTTTAAGTTTTTTTTTAAATTTGACTTTTTAATTAACAGAAATTTGAACACTGCCTCAAAGAAGGAGCTCTGGCTCACGCACGATCCTCCCTTCCGCATCCAGTGGGGCCGAGCTATGAGCCATTCTCTCAAAGCCACATCAGTAACCCTTCCTGGATGGAGAAAACGTCCGAGAAGTGATGGTCACCCAGGATGTAGCGAACATCTTCGTGTCCCCGATGTTGCGTGTGTGTGGTTGTGGGGCATTTTTCGTACATCTGTTGTGAAAACCTGACGGCAAGAACCTGCTGTGTACTGAGACAAAATGAAGTTAGAGTACGTTGTCAGTGAACTCGTGGCGATTGTGAAAAGTAATCTCCGTTTCTTTTACCTTCGTTCTACAAACATTACGTAAATGATTTGTAATTTGTGATCCACCGTAAAAAATCAATTTTCTTCTATGTAATAAGTCTTAAAAAAAATTATTTGTACTGTAAAATGTGTAGCTTTCAACAGGTGAAATTATATATATTTAAATGCGAATTGGATGTAGACTACCCGGTTTTAAGAAATTCCTATCATTCGCATCTTCCCAAAGAAATGCGGAACCACTAATCGTAACCCGATGCTAATACACAAACTTTTTGTCGAGGAAGAGGCATTCATCGCGGAATTATACGTCTCGCCTGCTTGAACGCACGTCCTGATTACCTCCAAAGCAACACTTGGAGTGCGGGCTAGCGGGAAATTAACACTTTGCAGCCGTGGTGCGCAAACGAAGGTTCGCTGTAGGCAGAGCAACCGGAGTCCAAACCAGCGGTTCGGTCGCATTCCAGCTTCGACGCTCCCCACCATGGCGTTGGGGCCTCTCTCCGCCCCGCCCCGCCCCGCCCCGTCCCGCCAACCTCCCCGCCAAGGCGCCCCAGGACACGTCACGCGAGGGCCCCAGCCCCCCTGCCTTCCCCCTACCCTTCGTTTGTCGTGCCCCGTATTCAAATGCCGCTAGGCCTGTACACAGCATCACGCAGTGAAGCCAAACTGAATGCGCGTGTAGCATGTTTTCTGTCATTTTTGAGAACCCAAAAGGGCTGAGTCGAGCACTGTCGGAGGAGAATTCCCGCAGCCGGCTGCTTAGGTCGCTAGTTTTCCGTGCCTTCTTTGACCAAAATCAGGCGAATGCTTTAACAGTGCCTGAACAATCGGGCAATCCTCGTCCGTGTTGCCTCTTCTCCACATACACACGCTTACACGCAGTACACACCCTCACATGTGGGAGTCTCAGTCAGAAGCTTACAAATTGTCTCGTCAGAGGCACGCCCCTGTGGAGGGGGACGGGGAACCAGCGAAGAAAGGCGCCGGAACATAACATGCACTACACGTCCGGGACTAATGAACTAATTAGTTCACGCGCTCGAAATTACACACAAACCAAAATAAAGTTTCTAGTAGTAACCAAAAAAATGAATAAGCGGAAATTTGTATAAACTATTTCTTAAGTTTCTTCTAATTTTTTGTCCATTTTTATCGTGAAAGCTGTAATGCCAATTATTTTGCTAGTAGCAGTGGTTTCTTTTACGTGAAAAATGAGTAGTGAAAGACGTTTCCTACTTTTTGCTGTTTACCTTTTACGTGGACAATTTCACATCCTCTTGTTTAAATATTCCACTATCATTAATGAATTTGCATTTGTATGAAGCCGTGCACGCCCTTTTGTTCGTTTTGGCCCAGTGTGTACCGCACCCCACTTCTTGCGTTTCCAAACTCTCGGTTGAGCCTTATTAAAAAGCTCCGCTAACTCGCTGGCGGACGCAGTAACAGATTTCCGAGTTTCCGCATAATGTATCCGCATTAACTTCGTAATTGCCTTGGTGTAACTTCGGGCTAGCATTCTCGCCTGCCTTCCTCAGGCAGTTGGACCTTTTGCGCAATTTCTGTTTCTTTCTGGATGATTTTTCTTTCGTCTGTATTTCACCTAAATTCTCTCTATGTCATTTTATTTCCGAATTATTTTTTTCCTTTTCTTATGACATCTTTCATATATATAGTTACATATCTACAGAAATGAAACCAACTTATGTCGAGTTTCATTTCTTTCTTGACTTGCAGCCATTCTCTAACCATTACTGTCAACACATATCTGTAAAACCGTACCCATGTTATGTGAACTATTTCAGTGGGCATTTCTTCCTTCACCCCTTTTCGTTTTCTTCTCCCTCTCTTTGGTTTATCGAAACCTTGTGTGAACCATACTTTGTCACTTGAAAACTTCTGTTGCATTTGTTCGAGATGAAAGAGAAGAACTTTAATCGGACCAGACCTAATTAGACCTCTTGGTAGGGGTGGTGGTGGAACCGAGAGGACGCTTGCTTATTTTGCTTCATTGCGTGTGCTTTGCCTTCGTAATCAAGCGTGATGAATGACAGGGAAATGTGTAATTTTGCTAGCAATACTGTTTGTAATACAGGATACATTTCCAGAGAAGCCGTATGTAAAACCACTTAAGAGGAGAATTTCGTCTTCTCAGCCTCTCCTCGACTTTCCTCCATAAATATGTATGCGAAACAACTTGCACTGACATTGAAGGCCATTATGACAGAGTAAAATAACTGTTACCTCGCAGGTGGCTCTATTGTTTCTCCTGGGACGTGGTTGCAGAATGAGCAATTTTTCGAATACCACAAGAGGACGAGTGGTTGTGATGTAATCTTAATCGTGCATGGTAAATGACAGAAAGTGTTCCTTTTAAAACTTGTTCTTAAAAACTGCTATGCTTTGCGGTTTATTTCTGCTAATTGTAATATTATGTATAGTATTTGTTTTATTTGTAGTCTTATCCACCATACTACTGTCTTTATTGATGTAAAGTTGGAACTCGTTTTAAGTATGGTATGGCTATCAAAAATATTTATCTTTTACAAAATTACTATTCACCACCAACGTTACTTTACAACATATTACTTTTTTAGAATACATTTTCGCACTCATCTTACTGTCATTCTTGTAAGGTATTCGACGTACCAACATTGAGAAATCAGTAAATCAATATAGCAAAAGCAATATATTCGATACCGTAAAAGCGGTAAAAACTGAAAACAGTTTTTCTATTGAATTTGACGGATAAAACGAAGGCAACACAAGTATAAATGGAAGAATAAGGACGGTATCAATACTGAGAACAAATGCGGAACAAACTTGGATATGAGGGAATGAACTAGATAACGGAACTCAGATGTAGAAGCGGACGAACGAGATAGGAAGGTGAGAATCAGTGATTTCTCGTTTGACTCCTATCAAACATTTTACTTAAACTTACAGCAGTCAAGATGTATACAAAATGCTCAATTAAAATTTAAAATTAATAGAGTTTTGCATTGGAATAGTGCGTTTTAGTCACTTCAAGAACACCGCACTTCAAAGATGGCATCCATCGCGTGCACCGCACCAAATCCTACGTGCAAAATTTGAGGCACTCGTGTGGACGGATTGATTTTTCACGTTTTGCTGGGAAATGGAATGTAAAACGGCAACTTTGCACAAAACGAAGGGCACGATGTATTTAATACAATCAAATTGATATTGCTGATTATTATCCGTTCGTGCAATCTCTTGGAATACAGCGCTACTCCCTATCATTCCGCATGGCCCATAACCTCGAATTGATATACATCATATACTCTTCTTTATACCCGAACGTCTCATTTAATCGACACATTCGTATACGGGATCCTCTTGGCTTCTATTCTTTGACGCTATACACTTCTTTACGTTTTCAAATGGAAACAGCGACTGAGGTGGTTCACGGCATCAACGGATGTCACTGCAGTGACCAGGAGATACTAGGGTTCGAGTGCTGACGATCACAGTGGTAGGATTTACGGCAAAAGTTAGATAGAATTCATAGCGCACAACGCGAAATTGGTTTTCTGAATAGGCTGAATAGGCTCTGAATTAGAATAGGCTCCTTTCCTAAAAATGGCTAACTTTCAATTTTTTTCGGTTCTTATTAATTTATTTCCAAACCCGGTTTTTGATCAAATAGTGGCCACCTAAAAATGCAAAAAATTTGTAATTGTCAGACACATGCCTTAGTAATGGCAATATTCTTCTACCTTCTAAACGTGTTTGAGGCACTTTGATGTCCAAAAAATACCATTTCATTACTTTACTGCAAAGCTAATATTAAGAAGTTTTTTTCAATTTATTCTTTACATATAAAAGAAGGGAAATGTGAATTATATCCGTTCTACACGTCGTCACTCTAAAGCATGCCTTCCACGTTGAACAAGTTTGATGCAAATGGGAATTGGCCATTTTTTCTTCAAAATGTGGGCATGAAGTGGGACAATGGCTTCCATTGGTGTCGTAGCCCGGAGCGGAGCGGAGCGGAGGTGCCGCGTGGGCAAGTGAAGGCTGCGCAGCGCCTGCAACAACGCCTGCCCGTCGGGACGCGCGCGGTGGTGTCAGCGACGTCCACGCGAGGGCGAGCGACTCTGCGCTGGCCGCCCCAGCCCGCCCCCGAGCGCTTGTTTGCCTTTCACTGTTGACTTGCGCGCGCTCCCGAGAGACACCTTGGGTCGGGGATTGGGGAAAGGGGCGGGGTAGGGCGAGGCGGGGTAGCGGGTGTGCGGTGAGGACGAGATGGGAGAAGGAAGGAGGTGGGCGAGGATGAGAGGAGTAGCGCAGGGCGGGGCGGAGCTAATTGCGGATGTGAAGGCAAGCATGGCGAGCGCGGGGTCGGAATGAAGGGCAAAGGCGAGGAGTTGTGGAAGGTGAGGATGGGTTATGGCGGGAAGGCAGTCGGTTGGGGAAGAAGCGGGAAAGAGAGGAGAGGAGAGGTGTTTGTGGAAGCAAGATGTGGGAATGCAGGCGGTGCTTAGTGGTACGGAGTACAAGAGGAGACGAGAAGAGCGCGATGCAGAGATTCAAATGAGATGATGTGAGAGGTAAGCGGTAGGCAGGAGGGAGACACAGAAAGGACATGGAGTAAGCGGGCGAACCGGAGGAGTAAGTAGTGAGAGCGGGGTGGGGTTGAGCTGTCGGGACGTTGTCGGGTGTGGAAGTGGCGTCAGAGCGGTGGGAGATGAGATACAAGCGGGGGTGAGACCGACCGGGAGCGGGCAAGAGGGGAGGTGGGGCGACACAAGGAAGTGAGGGGGGCTGGGGTGGGGCGGGCAAGAGGGGTCGGAGGGCGCGTTCGCCGCAGGAATGTGCGGAGGGGGTCGCGTGCCCGTGCCACACGCTACGTTGCCGTATTGTGGGGATGCCACACGCGCCCCTCGCTGACACACCGCCCCCACATGTCGCGACAGGTGACGTAGTAGCCGGGCGCGCGCTCGACGCCCGGACGCGCCTCTGCACAGCCACCGCTCGCAGCGGGGGTACGTTGGCCGAAGAATGCACACGCCGTCTGTTACAGCACGCGCACTCTAATGTACAGTCCGAGGTTACATGTCCAAGTTCTGTGTTATATAGTTAGTTCTGGTAAAATATTTGATACGTGATTAAGAATATTTTGACTGGAAGACGGAAAAAACAGTTCAATATTTTAATTAACGAAAGAAATTATCGTTTATATTTCTAAGAATACGAAATATATGATCAATTACGTACTTGCAATCTATAAAAGTGTTCATTATTCATGAGAGCATTTTAGCATTTTATTTTCCTTGAAATTTTCTGCTGCAAATAAGAGGCAAAGTATTGAAGGCAACACAAATTTCCTAATTTTCTTTAAAAAATACAAAATTTGGTGCATTGTGTTACTTATTTGATTAATACCTATAAAATTTCATGTAACGTCAACCTCCAGGTAAAAATTAATAAACTTTGTTTTATGTTTTAGTTTTAATTTTAGAGAAGAAAGAAAGATATGGTAATTTTATTGATATGCATACAATATCGACTGAACGTTTGCAATTGGTTTATTTCTCAGTATCATTCACGAAAATTGTATTATTGCAAATTTTAGAAGAAGAGACAATTGAGTTTAAGAATTTAGTTCATCAAGTGACAGATTTTTCATATGATTCAGACTCATTAGTCAGAATAGATACAGACATAATAGATATTCAAGGCCGAAGAACTGGGCGAGTGGAGATCATTAATTCCTATTTCATGCTTCGCCTTTAATATTGTCGTCGCGTTTCAGGCAGGACAATAAGATTTTAGGACCGGAAAAAAATTAGTACTTTTCGCAGTTTTCACATTCACATCATTCACTATTACGTGACTCGTCACTCACGGCCATCTCTTGTTCCTGGAATCGAAATGCTAGTCGTAGTATGTGCCATTTGTGCGGGCTATTTCTCAGCATCACCTTTCTATCCTTTTCCTTTCACATTGCTGTATTAAAATCATTATAATTGGATCAGTCCGTTATTCATCACACCCGTAAGCTAAATGTTGAATATGAAAATATAATAATGATTTATATCGTATAAAATGTTCTCCACGCACTCTACATTCCATTGTGGGGAGGGTCCTTCGGAGCACAGGAGCGCGGGGCGTGTGGGCGTGAAGTTGCGCTTGCTCTGTGGCGGAGGCGTGGCCCTGCGCACAAGCGCGAGCGGCGCAGGCATCGGCGCGCCCCTGACGGACAAGCGGGTAATTAAAGCGTCTCAGGAGCGCCCAGGAGCCGCAGCGTCACGGCACGCCCGCGCCCCCGCCCCCGCCGACGCCGCTTCACGCCGTTCGCCTTCGTTCGCCCAAGCGTCGGACGGCCCGCCCGTCCGCCCGACCGTCCACCCGCCCGCCCACTCGCCTGCCCGCTCGCTCACCCGCACTCCTGCCGGCCCGCCTGACCGCCCACCGACCCGCCCGCCTTCCCGCCCGCCGGCCCGCCCGCCCTCACGCCCGCCCGCCCTCCCACTCGCCCGCTCGCTCGCTCGCCCGCCCACCCGCATTCCCACACTCCCGCCCCGTTCACCCTCCCACCCCATCCACCATCCCGCCACGACCACGTCTCGCTCGCCCCGCCCCTCCCATCCGCCCCGCCACTTCCGTCCCGCCCCCAAAACCTCGCCCCACCGCGCTCCGTCCCGCTCTGCTCCACCTCCCCACCACTTCTTGCTACGCCTCTTCGCTCTTTCCTCCTACCCCTGAAAGTAGGAGGAACAACCTCTGAAGAGGGTCTTTATGTTTTAGGTCCCTCTGCCTCTGTACCTCATATCGCTCTATAAACCACATCTCTTCGATTTCAAATCGTTTTCAATTTTCTCTGACCTTCAACTCGTCCTTACTGTCTAGCCTCAGACAAGTGCTTGAGCCTTCCCGGCAGGTCTGTCGCTCGTCCTGTCGGTGCCTTGCGCCCCCCCCCCCGCCGCGGCGCCTACTCCGGCTTTCCTCTTTCGTTGACGGTGAATAATTGTTCACCGACGGCCGACCAGCTCCCGTAGCTACGATCGTCGCGGCCACGCACAAATGAAACGGTGTTTAGTAAAGCACGGACGGGTGACAAATTAGCTTCATGTCTCAAAGATCAGCGAGCTTGCGGCGACTGTCGAGATCGAGTTCGTTGGTCTACTGTTGCTCTTGTAGGTGGTTTCCCGATAACTTCCAGGCGAATGCCAGGGTAGCACCCTAAACTGTAGGTCATTGACTGAGCAATCCTTCCTTCCACATCTTTTCCCCGCTTCCAACCCAAAGGTTCCTGATCCACAGATCCTCCCCATCTTCAAAGGGTCTGTTCCCTATTGACGAAAGACATGATGCGTGACCTTAGAGGTTGAAATGGTAATGGTTGGACAATGAAAGTATTGGAGGCGTCGGCCAAAGTGGCGCGACACGTCATCCTGAACTCAACGTACGATGACTCAATCGCTTCGATCGTATCCCGCAAGTTTCATTCCTCCTGGACCGGTATTAGCCTAATAGGGTACAAATACACTACTCCTACTGCACCCCCGTAGGACAGGGAAGATGCGACGAGTTTCGAATGGTGATAAATGTTAGATGGAATCGGCAACCATGTCACAACACAATGGTACACATTCATGTCCCAGCACCCTAGCCTCTCCGAGCTGCCGCATTAGGTATAGAGTTGCGAAAAGCAACCTGAAGACCAGTAGCGTGTGAAATCGAGAAAAGGTTTGTGCGGGATGTTTAGATCGAAATGGAAGAAGTTCGAAACTGTACCAGCCGTGTATGCGCAAAATTCCCACAATGTCACACACTCTTGATTCGCATTTGTCCGACTAAAGCTGTCCATCTACCACTGTTCGTTATAAACAGCTATATTAATAATAAATATTATATTAAATAAATATAACTGATATCATATGCACTGTTAATTGTGAATACAGATTAATGCCAATAACTTGATGTTGCATCATAAGAACGTAGTTAACAGCACACTCTTCCTCTAACGTGGGAACGAATATCGTTGGCAACTAATACCGTATATGCTGACAGAGAGATCGATTAACATTCGATATATGTCGTCCGCTACACCCGGTGGAATAGCAGGTACCACCATGGTGGACAGAGATAGGCGGGTTCTTGCCCATATTATCCAAATTCAACCAATGAGCTTCAGGTTCCAGTTTGCGTCACAATATTAGCGGGAAATTTAAATGACAAGATTATCACCTTGTTACAAGTCATTGAAACAAGGATATATAGCACTTTCTATAAAATATTGCATCTTGTATTTCAATTACACTTCGTGTTATTTTTGGTTGATAACCGTTGAAAATTGTCACTTTATGCCACTTTCAAAATGTTTCTCAACATTTCTGACTCTCCATGCATCATGGCGGACAACGTCTAGTCTGGCTTTTCAAATGAAGTGCCCGTGTTGTGGTCACGTATTTTGTGACGCTAACAGGTGCCACGCAGAACCTGTGTAGAACCTGAGTGCAAATCGGTGTGCCGGAGTAGCTCACCCATTTCTTTCCACCGTGAGTACCGCTCTCTCTTCGAGTTGGCGCATGCGCAGAAGCTCAAAAGTGATACTCTACGCTTCGGTGCATTACGCTGTGCAAAACCTCTTGTGATCACAGCCGTCCGGTCGACATTGTGAGTATCGAGAGTATCGCGTCGACCCCGCTGCAATGGCAGGCAGCCGCTCGGGTTTAAACGCAGGCGCTGATGACGCGACCGTCGCTGACTTATCGCGCGAGGAACGTCTCGCCGCGACTGTTGAGGCTCATTTGCGCGCATTCATTTGGCTACATTGTGGGAACGGAAAGGAAAGAAGTTACCGATGATGAATAGGTATTTGAAAAGATGGACGGAGAGTTAAAGGGCATGAAGGTGTTTTGGAGCATCAAACTCTGCCTGCCTCCCTAAGGAGCAGTGATTTCGACAAAGGGCAGTTCCAATACATTGTAGGAGTACATTTCATTGATCTACTTTTTGCAAAGAGTATATTTAAAATATATTTAGAGAAATATGGTTATTCAATTCTTTACAAAATTCTAACTGCAAACAAAAGTGAATGAATTTTACTTAAAGATCGATTTAACGTGTATAATTAAACTTAAATACTGAATCAATTCTGCCTGATAAAACCAACAGCTTATAAAAATTGGTTGTTTTCTTGTGATTGTTTTTTTCTTAGGGGAATCTTCGTTTTAGGAGGCAGAAGGGTAATGAATGTGCGTCATGTTTTCAAACCTGACTAAGGGCAATGCCACCAGCTGGTTGTACCTCGACCACACAGACCTCGGCCTCTAAGACAGTTCTGCCGTCGCTGCCCTTAGCTTCGCTTCGCTATGACTCACCATCAGGAAGCGAATGTATGTCCGCGGAAGACGAATCACATCTCCGGAAGATATATTTCTTTCTTTCTTTATTTGTTTCGTAAAAGTAGCCATTGTGATTAGGTTCAAAATATTTTCTTTAAAAACGACATATTAATGAGTGGCAAATCGGCGCAGAGTCGTGAAAACTCATATGGATGAAAAAAGCAATGCGGTCTGTAAATGAAAATGCACTTACTTTTTATGAATTTAAAAACTATCATTTGGAATTAAATACCATTTCATTCTCGTGTGTCTTTGTAGGGATCATATTGGAACGTCTACATCTTGAAATGAAAGTCAAATGCCTTTCATCTCTAAAAAAAAGCGTGATTTCAGCTAGTATCTCGGGGCCCCATAAACGCTTGGATACGAGAACTAATATACGCACAACACTAGCACACTGATCGGGGGACCATTCGGGAGATTAGAGTTTATTTCTACAGGGACGATGCCTCGCTGATGGAGACGGCAACATGGGAAAAGCCCGCAAGCCGACGTGTAGGTCCTTCCGACGGGGCAGTAACAGAGCCACTGCAAGAGATATAACGTGCTAAGGACTAAGGACCATATATACACGTGCGAGTTGTGCAATTGCATTTTATTTAAAATTTATTTTCATTATGAACTTTTATACCGCAAATAAAAAATTAACGTGAAAATGCCCTACGCTATGGGAGGACAATCCACTCTATTCGCCGCTCCGTTCGTTTCTCACGTCGCGTCCGCGAGTTGAGCTTGAGCGTCGGGGACGGACGCTTCGTGGGCGTCGTCCAGCCAGGAAGCACGCCGCGGGGAGGGGAGGGGGGAGGGGGCTGTCCGTGCGGAGCGAACGCGCCCGATTCAATATCTCCCGCTCCCTGCTGCCTCTGTCCCTGCGCGTCATGCCGCGCCGGCCCCACCTCGCCTCACCCCGCCCCCTCCCCCTGCGGGTCATACCGCGCCGCGCCGCGCCGCGCAGCGCCGCCCTTGTTGTTTTTCTTTTATAGCGTCATTTGTTTCGCGTTCTGTGATTTGCCGGCCCGCCGCGTCCGGCGATCACCGCCCGCGCTGCCCCCGGCCCAGCTGCGGGGGCGGGGAAAGAGCGGCCGCTCCCTGGGGCGTCTCGACGCGCTGGCGAAGGCGTCGGCGAGGCAGAGCAGCCGGCCCTCGCGTGGGGGCGGTTGGGCTTCCGGTTTGTTCTTCACGTGAGATTTTTGTTCCCGGGTTGATTTTCTGGCGAATGATTTGCACGCCTGATTATGAAATCGTCATCTTCCTTCATTAGACTATGCACATGTTCCATCTGACGATTTCATGTTGGCCATTGCTTAATTTTATTGAGCTTGTTTAGTGGAACCAACTACTATGTGACAACTGACTGAATCCTATCTGCCCACGAACTAAAGTATTACTTACACCAGGAAAGTCGTCAAATCCAAGTATTTGGCTTGGAGGCGCCTTTTATGCCCAAAATCTGTTGCAAGATCTGTCGATATGCCGAGTTTCCAGATCTCTCGATTAATTAATTTCATTTCTGTGTATGAAATTTCTGTGTATGGCCTGTCGCCACAATGCTCTTTGTCAACGGGTTATGCACACTTTGTACGAGTATAAGAGGAGTTTCTTTGAACACGAAAATCCCATTCAAAATCTGCTCTTTTAGACTAGAGGTTTTTACAAGTTGAGATGGAATGCTTCACTTTCCTTAATTTCCACGTGAATTATGAAACTGAGAAGTCAATCATTCATAGGACACAGCTTGTTTAAATAACTTTAAAAAAATTACATTTTCAAATTTTTCAACACTAAATAATTTATAATAGTATATAAACTATTCAGTTGAAAGTTGCAACTGCGTTATTTAATATTTGAAAACAGCAAACACACCAACAATGCTCTCATTTATAGTTGCATTCATCTTGGTTATTTTGCAATATTTATTTCACTAATGATCCATGTCACTTTTGTTTAGAGACGCAATTCTCTTTTGAAATCCCACTGGATGTATCTATTTCCCAAGAACAACTATTCGTTACGCGAGTTGGCTTCTATCATTCTGTCTACCACCGTCGCGAATGTTGGAGATTAAATTCCACGACCAGGAATTTTATGCATAGCAGTTGATGTTCCTCTGGAATAGAACTTGTCGAAAATATGCCCCGGCTGCTTCTTATAGAGAAAATTATTTCCTTTCACAAATAATACAATGAAGCCGAGATTAGGCATGAACGTTGATGCTTCAAACAAAACCTGATCAGAAGATTCTTTTGTCGTAAAAACACTTTTTGTAAAAAGTTATGATCCAGAATTAACATCAGTTAAACTCTCCTCTTGTAATAATATTATCTCATACGCACCGTCGTTGTAAGCTATTTTCGCACATATTTTGGGTCACGCAAACATACCTTCGCATCTAAATGTATTGTTTCACTCGTGTCTTGCAGTGAGCTTTTGTTTGCAGACATAACAGATCTAAGTGGCGCATGTGCTTTGGAACAGCAAGGAAATACGCGCAGCCGTGTCTCGCATAAGGCAAGGGAGTTTCCATGAAGTAGTTACGACGTGATTGACTTCTCTTACCAACACGTACCCCCAACTGAACATCCAATGAGTGAATATCCTCCTTCACGATCACATTAGAATCTTTCTCTTAAAAGCAAAACATTTCGGTGATCACCTGCTAGGGGAGTGGAAGACCTTAAGAAGCAAGTCTCCCCAGTCACGTTTACCCAGAAACGGTAATGACACTTATCAACTTCAGAACGGACAGTAATAGATAATAATGTTTTAACTAAATTCTGTACGCACGGAAAATGCACAATAAATCTTTAAAATGAGTTTCTTGAGAAATGCATCTCGCCGATCCTCTTCCAATACGTTTCCTTTCTCCCATTCGACATCCCCTCCGTCGAACAGGCGGTCACGACCTCGCCCCATGCAGATGGCCACGTGCAGTTTATCATCTCCCCCTAGACGCGCGTCTTCATAAAAATCCCGGATTCGAAACGAAAAACGCGAGCGGCGCGGGAGTTCCATGTGGCGCCGCCAGGGGCGCGTCGCGCGAGGGGGTTCCCCTCGGCCGCTCAAGATGCGGCGCGAGTCGCTTCAATCTGGCGCCGCCGATGACCCCGCGGCAAGAGGGGGAGACTGGAGGACGTGGATGTCCCAGCAGGAGATGAGCGAGGCCCAGAGGCGAGTTGTACCGCGTACCCGTTCTTCTTTGTGCTTCACATTTGAGTGTGGTGCCATCCCCTGCGGTTTCTTTGCAACTCAGCAGCTTCTCCGATGTCGCAAAGTGTACTTGTTGCCTTCATATCGGAGAGATAAAATGAAAACAAATACTGCAAATGTAGAAATGTGGTAATTGAAGAACCTGCGTCTTCCTGCCCAACTTTCCGTCACTTTCAGTTCTCCTATCGAGATAAAGCAAGTGTTATGCGACACGTCCGTGTCTGCTAATGGGAAACAGATTAATTTTTGTGGATTCATTCAGATAATTCTAAGAAATGTCTTCAAAAACGTGATAATTTTAAGTAACCAAATCACGCTTTTAGTAACTTAAGGCACCTACAGATTGATCAACAGTTCATTCGATTCCTCTCTACAAGTCGATTGCCACATTTCTTAGGCGATTCTCTGTAGGATGCTCTAAAAAAAGTCTCGAGGAGCGAACATTCAAAAGGTGACACGTCCGTGTGGCAAATATTGAGTTCTTCTGTTGCTTTTTCCTTGAATTTTATTTTCAGGAAAAAATCTGAGATGTCTTACATTACATTGAATAGTAATATATTCGTTGAGTCAAAGATGGTGTTGAAATGTGTTATATTTGTGTTGCATATTTCATTTTTATTGGAAAATAGTGAAGTGGGCGTGTCACGTTTTGAATGTTTGTAACTCACTTGTTTTGATAGTTTTAATGCACGGGAGTGAATTATGATGAAACGCTGTGAATTTCTTTACTCTCTTTCCGACATTTACATGAATCTTTTCCATTTTATTCATCAGAATGGCGATAATTAAACATCATTTTGTAATGAAACAAAAACATATGAACGTATTTTAATCGAACCTCTTTCATGTAACGTTCTGTCCTCGCAAATGGACAAGTCGGACAACTGTAATGTGTTTAAAAATTACGTTAACTATGAATCTGCAGAGCACAAATTAACCTTTTAATTACGAAAATACCCGCCAGAAGTGCAAGTGTGGGCAAAGTGAGTATCCATCTTCTCTGACCATAACACGTGACCGTCAAGTGGCGATGCCGATTGCGATTTCTTGGCGACGAGCAATAGCAGCAGCTTCTCTGATGACGTAATTTACCCGCATCACCAGCAAATCAGAGTGAACAAATAACCGGTGTAGGATACGATTCTCTTTACAGTGAAGCGCGTGGGAGAATGTACAGACAACCTGACACGGCAAGCGCAAAGCAGACAACATCTCCCGAAACAAAACTAAAAAGTACCTCACAAAGAAGATAGATAACGAGGTTTCGTTTGCTGGAAGCAGAAGATGTCGAGGGGGACTCACGCATTTGGGGGTAGTGGGAGATCATTAAACCGTTCTTTTCCACTATATCAAACATCAACAACACATCTTTGAAAACATATTTATTGTTGCTTTACTCACTAATTTGATCCTTTCTGATCAAAAAAATATTTGTATTTTTCAATTTTAAAATAATAAAATTATTTACGCAAGTAGACTGTTACCGTTCAACTGAATGGTCGACTAATCAAAGAACTCACGTCGCAGCGTAGACTCATAAAAACTTTCTCAGTTTCTCATCATGTTGATTGTTATATTGCATTACCATACTCGGAACTGAAGAAACTTTCACTGGCGGTGAAAGTTCACATTTAATCCTGTATGAAGAGAAACGTAATGAAGTCTGACCTTTCGAGTTCGTTTTCATATGGAATATAATTTTCGCTCGGTCGAGACTGAACGGGAAGAAATGTTTTGGTTTTCCTCGGCGCGGCCGCAATGACGCAACCCCTCGCGAGCGCTCCTTTCTCTCGCGCGCTATTGTGCGCCGCGACCGAGTGGGCGGTTACGCGCGCGCATCTCCCCTCCCACTCATCCAGACACACCCTCCCCTCCACGCGCCCTCCCTCCCTCTCGCCCGGTCTCTCGTTTGCACACCCGCCTGTTCTCCTGGCCCATCCTCTCAATCTTTCGCATTCCCTCTCGCTCGTTCGTCGACCCTTTCGTTCTCCCTCACTCTCGTCCCTCCTTAGGACTTCATGTCGCACACACTCCCGCTCCCTCTTGCTTCCTCGCACTCCCTTCTCACGTCTTGCCGTTTTCGCTCCTTCTTGCTTCCCTCTCTTTTCTCTCTTGAACCTATCGCCCCCTCTCACCCCTCCTCTCGCCCACCCAATGGCCCGCCCGCCGACCTCTCGCCTTCCTGCTCTTCTACCCAGCCTCCGCCCTCATGCCTTTCACTCGCTCGTCCTCCCAGCCTCTCACCCTCCGCCACCGGGGCCTCCGCGTTCCAAACGCTGCTCTTTGCCCTGGGTCATTTTCTTGCCTCTCGCAAACGCTGTGCGGTGGTCGAGATCGCTGGCTAGTTATGGTCAAGCGACCATAACGAAGATCAATCGGCAAATGAAAGATACCGCTTGCATTCTGGTCACCAATACTCTCTGAGAAGCGCCGGCCGAAAAAAGTATGCATTTTCATTCCTTATAGAATACATATCTACGACAGAACCATTCACATCTCTTGTCAACACATTACATTTCTGGTTGGCTTTCGATTTTATTCTGGACTTCTATTTACATTAGTACTTTCAGTCACAAACTTGTCCATTAAATTCCTCTCAATCCAGCTGGATTTTCTTTTACACGAAACATACTATTTCTGACCCCGCCCCATTCTCCTCGGCCGTGGTCCCTTCGCATCGTCCACTCGCCCCCTCGCGCAGTGCCGGCCGGCGGCGCCTGCCCTCCGCCTGCCACTCGGCTCCGCGCCCGCTGTAACGTGATTTTGATTAATTGCGCGTAATACGAATTGAAAAGCGAACATGCCCCGGGCGAATTAATCGTCGCCGGCGGAACGTGGCAGGAGCAGTGAGCAGAGCGGCCGTTTGAGCAAGGCGCTGGGCATTAGCGCCCCCTCTCCTCCCCACCCCACCCAGCCTCCTCCTCTTCCCTCCCCTCGTCTCCTTGACGGGGACTAATCGGGCGTGCGTGCACGGTGAATGGCCACGATGGAGACGACGGTGGAACTGTTGATCGGGAGAGAGCATGGGATAGGCTGGCTTTGGGATGGATGGAATGGGTGAGGTGGGGTGACGGCAGAATTGAGGTTGACAGGGGCAGTTTCCGTCACCACGGTGCGTCGTAAAGTACATCCTGAATCATCCTATTTAGTTTTCATATCTATTCTTGGACGAATAAATGCACCAGAGTTGGGAGGGACTGCAACAAATTAAGACAGGAGGCAAATAACTTCAACATGGCGAGGCAGGAGGCAGCAGGTCTCGAACAGATTGAGAACAGACACGGAATTCTGAACTGCACCAGAGCCGGCAGGAGGTTGCAAAGGTGCAACAGGACCGGGCGGAAATCAACGGAACTGCTCGGAAGGACCGGGCGGAAATCAACGGAAATCAACTGAAACAGAAGGCAAACAGTACTAAGAGAGAAGCAGAGTTCCAATAGGACCGGGCGGAAGCTGACAGAACTGCAAGAGAACAGGGCGAGAGGAAGGATCGGTAATTGCGGCTGGCCAAAGACATTGTAATAGTATGCTAGACCCTCGCACAGCGCTAGTAAAGCGTTGTAAATTGCTTACATACATATTCTAAAATAATATGTGCAAATTCTTTGCTGTGAAACGTGATGTTGCGAGTGTCCAGAAATGCGTGGACGAAGTGCTTTAAACACAACAGTAGCATTTGTGCTTTCTTCTTAAAGCTTTGATTTTAATTTATTATGTCAGAGGTATACACGTAAAAATACTGACATTTGAATGTTAGTTTTGCATATCTTACGTTAAACAGTAAAATAGTATTTCGATTTGACTCCCATTCATTCCTATACAGACCTTTGCAAGCGTGGAGACGTCCGGCAAAATTAGGAATTAATTGAATTAGACGCTTAATTTTGCCACCAACATGGTTGCCAGTGTAAGATTCAGTTTGTAATGGGGAAAATTGGCTATTAACATAGGATTGTGGGGTCTCGGGCCAAGCAGCTTCATAAAGCTCGATTTCCCGCGCTTTTTTTTTTTTCGTGCGGAGGCCTCGTAATGCCGCTCTGCCCCGCCCCCTCCGAGAGTGGAATCGCGCAGAGAGCCGTGTAAATTCTTCCCCACTCCAAATCAATCAGCCCGCGCGCAGTTTTTGTGGTCGGGGCAGTGGACGCAGGCGCCTGCGCCCCGCCAGGCGCCCGCCGCGTTCACACGACTGCCGCTGATGGGCGCCCATCAAACGCTCTCGGGCAGACTAGCAATGACGCCGCGCCCGCGATTAGTATCGTGAGACTGCGGCCCTCTGACTCCGCGAGCCGGCGCTTAGACTGCGTGCCTTCCACCGCCGGGGCCGGGCTTCTATTCCCGCCCGATTCAGTGGGGTCGGGGTAGGATTCCCGTGGGTCTCACGTTTCCACAATCGTCTCCTTCTTTATGCTTAGCTCCTTATGTTCTCCTTATCGTCGTCGTCCTCGCCGTCGTCTTCGTCGTCATCATTACCTCTCGATGTATGTCCAGGGAGAGCCATCGACGACCAAGTTGAGATTTATAACTTCAAAACCAAAGCCATTATGCCAAAATCACGAAAAGTCAGGTCAGGTTCAATCACATTTTACAAGTACAATTTCGAGACATTTATTAATAAATTTATTCATTTAAGAGATTCTCTAATCACACATCCCTCCTGTCAGAGTATTCTGTCAGAATTTTCCGAAACTCTTGCTTCACTATTTCAGATTGCGGGTGACTTTTATGGGCAAGAAATTTAGGGAATGTTGATTTTTTCTTGCTATCGTGGTTGACAGAAATATGTGATTTCTCTGGTTAATAGCATTCGACTGAAAACGAATTGGAATATTGGAAATATTTTGTAACTTACGGGATAAGATAGTTTAAGAGATGTGTACGATGGATCCCGATATCATCGACATTATAAACTGGAATACTAAAAGTGCTTTTTTATTTAATCTTTAGGTTTTCACAATGATTTAAAATGTAAATAGGTGAACAATCTCGGAGAATTGCGTTAGTGGCGTTCCTACTTATTTTAGGAACATGATTAACGCAAAGAACTTCTTAAAGCTTTGCTGGGATGAATGGTTTTCACAATCGACTGTTTTATTGTAGTGACATTTGTTACAGTATTTTTAAATGACGAAGGAATCAGAATATGGTTTTCTTTTATGAGATTTTCGTTGTCGTCTCCAATCTTCAAATTAGATTAAGTGAAAGAAGTGTGTGCAAAGTAGTAACTGGTTATACTGTCACTGAAAGAAATAGGGTAATTATAAAGGCCATTGGGTTAATCAATTCATTTTAGAGACCCGTGTTCTTATACACGGGAGATAGACTTACCAAACCACCTACCGTGACCAGCCGTTTAATTATATGAAGTTCAAACCTATCACAACATTTATTTAATGTGAATGTACACGATGGCAAGCCATGGAGTCATGAGCATGAAAATACTTTATGAGTAGTCGTAGGTGTCTGAAATTTGCTTCCTGCTAATGCCATGTTCTTCTTTCTTCAGGTGAGTGCCCATGCGTCTCGGAGGAGTGGTGTGCTGAGGGTGAGTAACAAGATGTTAGAAGCGCAAGCAGCGTGACTGTGTTGCTACTCTAAATACATTCCTTAGAGCGTGTCCTTGCTCCGGCTTCTCAGCAGTGTCGTGTACAGGAAAATTTAGTCAAGATATATAGCTATCATTGTTACGCTTCGAGAGCAGTCTCTTAACCCAGTAACTGTCAGCGTCTTCATTTGAAGGAGCTCATTTCTGATCAACTCATATTTGCCTCATTTGTACTATTTTGTGACTTTTGGAGATATAAGATGCAAACATGCCAACAGGAAGCTCCAACAATGGCTCTGTGCGCAAAGACGCGGCGACAATGGCCGTGCTCTACGGGCGCAAAATTAATTCATCCATAAATGAGTTAATGTAAATACAAATTGTAAAATAAACGTAGATTTCAAACGTTTGAAAAATATGCTCTTATTACTATAACGATAATCCTTAAAATAGGAATGTTTAGTTTTTATAAAATGTTCATAAACTTTGCATCTTATATCCATAATGATTTAATAATGTTTTATCTTCTATCTTACAGATCAGTTAAATAATTTCAGAATGTATATACATTCATACAGGGCTACATGTTTTTATTTATTTTTTCTTCCAGACTAGTTCAAAATTAAATGACCAATTTCTCGTTCTCGTTTTTTCCCTTCAGTACCCCTTCCCGGATATGTTCACCATTTTATCCTTGCCTGCGCAACCTGCGTCGTCCAATACACACACTTTGGGTCAGGAGGGCCATTCATCGCATTCTCGCTTTCCAAACTTGAACACGGACGTCGTGCGTCCGTCAGGTAAAAAGTAGAACTAATAAAATATCCAGCAAATTAGTGAGTGTCTATCATGTTCACGATACGTAACAACCTTTTTCCGGACAGGCTGTCGTAAGATCCACTTCGTGTGTGGTGGCTCCAGGTCGAAATTCCAGTTGCTTCTTGTCTTACCGTACAAGAGATATATTCCCATACGTTAAACTCCAGGTATTAAGTGCCAGATTATGTCAAATCGAATGCAGATGGAACCGGTGAAACTTACGAGGAACCTCCCCAAGTAATTCTCCATTTACGATTGACTTTTCTTTTCTGTTATTATGATTTCTAATCTTTGAGAATTTTTTTTCACTACTCCAATTAAAGATTATTCATATTTGTGGAAACTTAATTTTTATCTATATTCTGCAATAAAATTTGATTTTTATTTCATTTTTCATTCTTTAACATCAATTCAATATAAAAGGAATCGCGCAATCTGCAAGCGGGAAATAAGATAAACTCCAATGCGAATTCTGCCCACCCGCATTATCCCCCCCTCCCTCCCGTCGCTTTTACCGCCCAACCATCGCGTTCGCATCCCGTGATGCTGCTATTCAATCTCCCACTCGTGATGTATTCAAATTACGATGGTGATTCGCCAGGACTTAATGCGCATAACAAGCGCGACCATTACTTTTTCGACGAAATTCATCGATAACTCATTAATAAGGTGGGTTGCCCTCCCGGCCCTCTTTTCCGTCATTTTCCTTTGCCTCCGTTTATCTCCAACACTACTGATATTGCTCGTCACTCGATTCTCTCCGCCCAATTCAAGACTGCCTACCTGCCTACAATATTCAGTGGTGACGGTTGGTGCATGTTTTCTAAGAAGAAAGACGTACATTATAAAAACAAATTTAAACGAAACAATTTAATGTCGTGCATCAAATTGTGTTAGAATACAAGAGAACTTTATGTTCGGTTTGCTCCTTCACCCGGGTTTTTATTAGCGCACGGTGTAAGATTACATCATGCGCGAATGTAACGTTACTCAAGTGTGAGATGAAGAGAGGGGTCCAGATACGTTTTCTCTGGATGCAAGAGGTTTCGATAGATGATAGTTCAAGGGAGGATCTCCTCCCTTGATTGATGATGAGAGGGAAAAAGTTGAAGTGTTCCTCCCGGGAACGATTTCGATCGGTTTTGCGTTACTCAAAAACACACAGAATTTAAAATCAACTTCGTCATGGCTACAATATTAACTAAATATTACATACTAGCTGACCCGGCGAATTCTGTTCCGCCTTAACAGAGAACTCCGTTCCGCCCAAACATACGAAAACGCGTGAAAACGTGCGAAAACCCTCGAAAAGGTGCGAAAACCCGCGAAATCACGCGAAAACGTGCGAAAACGTGCGTTCTCTTACAGGAACGCTGTCGAACGGGATAAACAGTATCCTATGTCCGTCTTCTGGCTCTAAGCTTCCTGCTCACCAAATCGGTACAGCCGTTCTTGAGTTATAAATAGTGCAACTAACACGACTATATATAGATATAACGGCGAACGAAAGGCGGCTATCATTATCGCCTTCTGTTATCAGTGCGGCGTTGCAACAATGGGTTACAACAGGCAACAATGACCGCTAACATGCGAAATCACGCGAAAACGTGCGAAAACGTGCAAAAACGTGCGTTCTCACACAGAAACGCTGTCGAACGGGATAAACAGTATCCTATGTCCGTCTCCTGGCTCTAAGCTTCCTGCTCACCAATTTTCAGCCAAATCGGTACAGCCGTTCTCGAGTTATAAATAGTGTAACTAACACGACTTTCTTTTATATATATATATACTAGCTGACCCGGCGAACTCTGTTCCGCCTTAACAGAGAACTCCGTTCCGCCCGAACATACGAAAACCCGCGAAATCACGCGAAATCGTGCTAAATCACGCGAAAACATGCGAAATCACGCGAAAACGTGCGAAAACGTGCAAAAACGTGCGTTCTCACACAGGAACGCTGTCGAACGGAATAAACAGTATCCTATGTCCGTCTCCTGGCTCTAAGTTTCCTGCTCACCAAATCGGTACAGCCGTTCTTGAGTTATAAATAGTGTAACTAACACGACTATATATAGATATAACGGCGAACGAAAGGCGGCTTTCATTATCGCCTTCTGTTATCAGTGCAGCGTTACAACAATGGATTACAACAGGCAACAATGGCCGCTAACATGCGAAATCACGCGAAAACGTGCGTTCTCATACAGGAACGCTGTCGAACGGGATAAACAGTATCCTATGTCCGTCTCCTGGCTCTGAGCTTCCTGCTCACCAATTTTCAGCCAAATCGATACAGCCGTTCTTGAGTTATAAATAGTGTAACTAACACGACTTTCTTTTATATATATAGATAACGGCGAACGAAAGGCGGCTATCATTATCGCCTTCTGTTATCGGTGCGGCGTTACAACAATGGGTTACAACGGGCAACAATGACCGCTAACATGCGAAATCACGCGAAAACGTGCGTTCTCACGCAGGAACGCTGTCGAACGGGATAAACAGTATCCTATGTCCGTCTCCTGGCTCTGAGCTTCCTGCTCACCAATTTTCAGCCAAATCGATACAGCCGTTCTTGAGTTATAAATAGTGTAACTAACACGACTTTCTTTATATATAGATAACGGCGAACGAAAGGCGGCTATCATTATCGCCTTCTCTGTTATCAGTGCGGCGTTACAACAACGGTGGCTACAACGTGGCAACAATGACCGCTAACATGCGAAATTCATTGCAAAGAAAACGTGCGTTCTCACACAGGAACGCTGTCGAACGGGATAAACAGTATCCTATGTCCGTCTCCTGGCTCTGAGCTTCCTGCTCACCAATTTTCAGCCAAATCGATACCGCCGTTCTTGAGTTATAAATAGTGTAACTAACACGACTTTCTTTTATATATATAGATAACGGCGAACGAAAGGCAGCTTTCATTATCGCCTTCTGTTATCAGTGCGGCGTTACAACAATGGGTTACAACGGGCAACAATGACCGCTAACATGCGAAATCACGCGAAAACGTGCGTTCTCACACAGGAACGCTGTCAAACGGGATAAACAGTATCCTATGTCCGTCTCCTGGCTCTGAGCTTCCTGCTCACCAATTTTCAGCCAAATCGATACAGCCGTTCTTGAGTTATAAATAGTGTAACTAACACTACTTTTTTTATATATATAGATAACGGCGAACGAAAGGCGGCTATCATTATCGCCTTCTGTTATCAGTGCGGCGTTACAACAATGGGTTACAACGGGCAACAATGACCGCTAACATGCGAAATCACGCGAAAACGTGCGTTCTCACGCAGGAACGCTGTCGAACGGGATAAACAGTATCCTATGTCCGTCTCCTGGCTCTGAGCTTCCTGCTCACCAATTTTCAGCCAAATCGATACAGCCGTTCTTGAGTTATAAATAGTGTAACTAACACGACTTTCTTTTATATATATACTAGCTGACCCGGCGAACTCTGTTCCGCCTTAACAGCCGGTCCCATTTTTTTCTCGCGTCGCACTCACTGTGAGAAACTGTACTATCCTTGTTGCACTCGTGATAATAAAGCTATTGCAAATTTGTGTTTTTCTCTCAAACAAATAAGAATTTAAAATAAAACGATCTGATATTAAATAGATAATTAAAAAATCTATTACGTAGCAGAGCGTTTTTTTTTTGGAATTGATTTTTGTTTAAGAGAGAAATACAAAGCTGTAATCATAGGGACCGGCTGTTAAAGGCAATAAATAAGCAGATTTTGGAATTTATTAAGTTAAATTGTTTATTAGAAAATACAAATAAAAAATTAAGTAGATTAATCATTTATTATTGTTCCTGTATTTTGGTGCATAGGTTGCACTCTTCAGTTAAGTATCTTCACGCGAAAACATGCGAAATCACGCGAAAACGTGCAAAAACGTGCGTTCTCACACAGGAACGCTGTCGAACGGGATAAACAGTATCCTATGTCCGTCTCCTGGTTCTAAGCTTCCTGCTCACCAATTTTCAGCCAAATCGGTACAGTCGTTCTTGAGTTATAAATAGTGTAACTAACACGACTTTCTTTTATATATATAGACTAGCTGACCCGGCGAACTCTGTTCCGCCTTAACAGAGAACTCCGTTCCGCCCAAACATACGAAAACCCGCGAAATCACGCGAAAATGTGCGAAATCACGCGAAAACATGCGAAATCACGCGAAAACGTGCGATAACGTGCAGAAACGTGCGTTCTCACACAGGAACGCTGTCGAACGGGATAAACAGTATCCTATGTCCGTCTCCTGGCTCTAAGCTTCCTGCTCACCAAATCGGTACAGCCGTTCTTGAGTTATAGTGTAACTAACACGACTATATATAGATATAACGGCGAACGAAAGGCGGCTTTCATTATCGTCTTCTGTTATCAGTGCGGCGTTACAACAGGCAACAATGATCGCTAACATGCGAAATCACGCGAAAACGTGCGAAAACGTGCGAAAACGTGCGAAAACGTGCAAAAACGTGCGTTCTCACACAGAAACGCTGTCGAACGGGATAAACAGTATCCTATGTCCGTCTCCTGGCTCTAAGCTTCCTGCTCACCAATTTTCAGCCAAATCGGTATAGCCGTTCTTGAGTTATAAATAGTGTAACTAACACGACTTTCTTTTATATATAGACTAGCTGACCCGGCGAACTCTGTTCCGCCTTAACAGCCGGTCCCATCTTTTTCTCGCGTCGCACTCACTGTGAGAAACTGTACTATCCTTGTTGCACTCGTAATAATAAAGCAATTGCAGATTTGTGTTTTTCTCTCAACTAAAGAAGAATTTCAAAAAAACGCTCTGATATTAAATAGATAATTTAAAAATCTATTACGCAGCAGAGCGTTTTTTTTGGAATTGATTTTTGTTTAAGAGAGAAATACAAAGCTGTAATCATAGGGACTGGCAGTTAAAGGCAATAAATAAGCAGATTTTGGAATTTATTAAGTTAAATTGTTTATTAGAAAATAAATAAAAAATAAAAAAATTAAGTAGATGAGTCACTCATTATTGTTCCTGTATTTTGATGCATAGGTTGCACTCTTCACCTTGTGATACACGACATTTTTTGTTTTATTATCAGGCGCAAAAACAAACAACGCAGATGATCTTCCGAACCGTGAACATGCCACATATAATTGACCATGGGAAAACATGGATATTCTAGATTCAAACCACAAACTTTCAAGGATTGGCCTTGTGATTTGTTGATGGTCATGGCGAATGCAAGACGGAAATGCAATCGGAAATTGAAGTCTTTTAAATTGAAACCTCATTTCGGTTGGGATCATCGGAATCCTCGGAATGAGAACTTCCTCACCTTCAAAGTTTTCTTTGAGTATCGTCGCGTAAATTACATTGTTCATCAATTTTCTAACCACCAAACGCGTACCGTTGCACAGTTTTGGTTGGTTTATGTTTCGAAGCATGATTACTACGGAGCCAACTTTTAGGCGTAAATTGTGCGGTGGTAAGCCAGGCATATCCAAGGAGTTTAAAAATTCAATTGGATAGTTGGTGGCTTCATCTTCATTCGTGACGCAGTCAACAGGCAACAATGACCGCTAACATGCGAAATCACGCGAAAACGTGCGAAAACGTGCGTCAAAAACGTGCGTTCTCACACAGGAACGCTGTCGAACCGGATAAACAGTATTCTATGTCCGTCTCCTGGCTCTTAGCTTCCTGCTCACCAATTTTCAGCCAAATCGGTACAGCCGTTCTTGAGTTATAAATAGTGTAAATAACATGACTTTCTTTTATATATATATATATATATATATATATATATATATATATATATATATATATATATATATATATATATATAGATTTTCCCTCAAACATCAAAGCCAAAATGTTCTTTGCTAATTTCATTTAAAATAAAACAACACGCTCCTTCCTTCCCATTCATCAGGAACCGCCACTGACTCAACCTCAGTTTTACATCTGGTCACGAAGAAAATGATTGTCATTCTAACGCTACCATTGATGCCAATACAGTGAAATGTATGAAATTTCTGCCGTCAGCAACAAAATATTTTGAGGAATCCCCTTCTTCAACATAGAATTCCCTCGAAAAAACATTTTTCGCTACACATCCGCCCACAACTTTACATATGTCAAGTCGAGATCAGTAAAAGTGTAAGATAACGTTAGATGAAGATATAACAAATCATATGTCCCTTATGACAAGGTTATAGTGTATCTTATACATTTTTCGGTGACAAATCTATGCACATTTTCTAATTTTTAGATCATTAAAATCCGCTGTCTACTTACCAGAGCACCTCCCTCCCAAGAGAAACTGAATGCCGTAAGGAAGAAGCGCATGTTTCTGGAAAAAATAGTTTTTTTTGTGAAGCGAGCGGAGGCAGCGACTGGCGAGGATCCTTTCGAGACTCCATGGAGAGCTCGCGCTGAAGTTCCCACGAACAGGATCTTCCGGGCGATGCGTGAGCGCTCGACGATCAAGGCCGAACGGTGGAAGTTGTTTGGAGCTGCAAGGTTGTCGATCTTCGAAAAAAGGGGAGGTGATAGTGTTACAAAGAATGAAATAGAGTCCACACTTCCTTGCTTCACATTTCTCGCTGATGAAATAACCTGAGATATGCGTGTCGAAATAACTTATAAACAGGTATCACGCAATTTAATTTATAATGATCAACGGATGAGGTTCTTTAAAGTGTGGTAATTGACTTTTTTCTCATCTTAGAAGAAGCTTTCTGTCTTTGCTTTCACTATCTGCTGTAAATAATAACAATAAGAAACAATTGTAAATTCAAATTCTATTTTGTTCTCTGGGAAGTACATGTGAAAGTGAAGTATGTGAATCTTTTAGAATTTAAAAGGTTTCACGAAGTATTTCTGTGGAATTCATTGTTGAAGCCACTAGAAAATCTCAGATGACTTTCAAATGTAGAGATTTTATACTGGGCAAAGTGGTACTTCCGAATCCATGTGCTTTTTCAAACCGAATAGAATGAGAAATTGAATTCTCTTTATTTTCGCTCTATTGAGTGCGTTCTTCAGTTCAATATTGAAGAGGTAAAGAATGTTGCAAAAGCCGTTCACATCCTTACCTTGCTTATATTCATGGACGGATTCCATCTTCATGACATTTGGCAAGCAATTACGTCACGATTTGAATTGGTGCTTTGTATTCTAAGTTCTTCCAGAGTTCTGCTGAGTATACGTTTATTCTCTTGGGAGACAAATGGTATTAGTGAATCATTTGCTTCCTACGTATGGAAAAGAGAGGTGGTTATGGTGATACACACAGTGCGAAGGGTCCTATATTCAAATGCCATCCACGGTATATTTGGCCAATTATCTTCGAGTGTGTCGCAGAGGGCCGCACGTTCTGTTAGTGATGGTCTCATATCCGAGAAACCCGCAAAGATGTTGATGTCTTGAGAATGGTTCAATAATACGCAGCTCGGGTAAATTCAGCCAATGACTTCCTTTTTGGAAAAAGTAGTTAAACTAAAAGGAACTCATTTTCCAATATTCTGCTCTATCGAACTCTCGCCTTTGCACCGATCCTGGCCCTTGCCGGATTGAGACGCGACTAACAACAATAAGGTGAAGTGAAGCGCACAGTGTAGTTCCATATACTTGCAAGAGACGACAGCAGATGGAAGTTCACAGTAGGAGCTCCCTCCTTCCGGATCGTATGGCTCCATTAAAAACGTGTTTCTCCACTGGTCCCAGGAAGATGTAAGATTTGATATATGGTCAATGACAGATGAGGACACGTTGAGAGTTCCACACGAGAACGATTGCAATGGTCAATTTCTTCATAGTTATCTTAAACATTTTAGACTTTTTCTCAAAATATTATATCAAATATTTTATTTGGCAGTAAATATTATACGCCCGTAAATATTACTTTAAAAGAAATTTACAAGAATATATTCCAGTGGTGGTTTCTCAAGGAAAGAGAGGGAGGAAAGTCCTCCCCTTGTGTGTGTGTGTGTGTGTGTGTGTGTGTGTGTGTGTGTGTGTGTGTGTGTGTGTGTGTGTGTGTGACAGACTGCCAACGGAAGACACTCTTGCAAATTTCATTTTCTTGTCGTCGCAAGATCCTTCCGTCAGCCGTTTCCCAATCCGGGCCGCAGGGCGCGGGTGCTCGTCGCCAAAGGGCCGAGCAAGGCGGATCGGGAGGAGGGAGAAGCGCGTACGGCGGAGCGTAAAAACGCGCGAGTCATGCGTCACGCTCCGCGACGCCCCGTCCTTCCCTTGGCCTTCACCGCTCCCGGTGCTCGCCAGCGTTCATCGCCGCCGGCTCCCAAATGAAGCTGACCTGCCCGGGCCCCGCAACGCCCCGCTACGCCGTGGACCCAGCTCTGGGAACAGGCGGGATGGAGCATGGCTCGATAGCCCAGGAGCATTTTGGGTCCTCGAAGTTGGTGGTTCACAAAATGAAAATAATAGCAAAGATGGGCTAGGAGATCTCTGCCAATAAATCCTGGGTCCATGAGGAGTCATTGGACGTAGGATGCCGAGTGTATTAGCGGTAAGGGTATAGTAGCACAAAACGCTATAATTGTGCAACTGCAGGAAGAATTACTCCCCTTTCCTGCATTAAAAGAAATTTAATAAAAAAAATAAACTTGCTGATTTTCAAATAAAAATAACTGCAGCATACATTTTAATCGCTCGTAACTCGGGAACGATGCTTCTTATGACTTCAGAATCTACTTTTTGTGACGCTAAGGACACATGTTTTGTGGATGCACGTGAGGTTTGTGAGGATATGAGGGGAAGTGTGATGGGAGAGTGTCAGGTACATGTGGGAACACGCTGAGAACGACGAAGGTCAAAAGAATTATTGCGGGACATGAAGGGAGACGTGTGGGAACAGGTGATGCTTGAATTGCGTTTCTTAAGCAGTATTCTAGAAAATGAGATGTATTTGATATTTCTATTATATTTTTGGAATATTAGTGTTTTAGTGCCCTTTCTCCAAACTATCAGGATTAGAAATGAGCAGAAACTCGAAATCTGTATGCTCGTAAAAGTACTTTTAAGCAAAAGAGAGAAATAATTTTTGCGATGAAATTCAAGATACTTTTTGATATTCTGTACAATATAATACCAACGCTTACCAAAATTAGAATTGTAATATTAAAATAAGTAATCAAAATTAGAATGGTTACTTTCGCACAGTATCGAGCACACTCGTAGTAATGCTGTAAAGCCCAGTTCAGAAGAGGGCCAGTCAACGTTGGATTCCACTAAGAAGCTATTTTCACTTTTAAATCAAGATATACCGTGTTGAAAGGTTTCGCACGGGTCCATTTCCTGAATCACCAATCTCGAGAGTCCGAGTTGCCACCATAAGGCTCTCCTACCGGTAAACAGCGGACCTAGAGAGTCGAAAAGGTGGGCTGTGAATAATGGATAGTTTAATGTGACGTAACCCTGTGCTGTTGCGAATAATCGTATTACATGGTTAGTGAGATTTTAATTACATTTCCTGAATTATTCATTCCTTTATTATTTTGTAATATCGATTATTGTTCATAAAAATTGCATTCTAGTCTACGATCACCGAAAGGAATAACGTACTCAGTAAATGAGTAAATTAATTTAAAAATGGCGACTAATTATAACAATAAATTACTTTAGAATCACTAAATAATATTTCAAAAACTGCGTCAAAAATTTCGTACTGCATCCCAGTCCGTTTTGCTCACGTATAAATCTCTAAAAGTCTAGTCTGTTGTTCGAGCTCAGAACGCGATTAATTTTTCACATGTTGGGTCTGCAGTCAGACTGAGTGAATTGCTACTTAGGCTAGACCCAGTGGATTTGTGCAGTGATAGTGTCTCCCGCATATAAACACGTCTTTCACACGCTCATTGACTCCAATAAATCCGGTGCGATGTATGGTGTGTGAACATGTGCGAGCGTGAAAATCTAGTTAGTGTACGGGTGTAGGTAAAGAAAACGAGCACAAGATTGGATCGCGCGTAGTCTAAAGCCCGTCCCGGCACCCGTTTGGAATCGATCGGTAGGGAAACAACACCCGATCACAGTTGGATCACACACGGATCCTAGTTGTCTAGAAACCCTCCCAAACCAATGACGTCATCCGTCACGCAACGTTATGTATATGAAATTGGCAATAATCAGCCACTGCGGTATCTGAACCTAAGCCTATAAAGAAAAGCGCTCTTGAACCACTACGACGGATCGGTCGACTAGATCGTTCTTGTTCATGACTGCGAGTTCGCGGCTTTGGCATCCCTGCTAAACATCGAGGAATACAGCGTGAAGCTCCTTGGGCAGAGTGCAGAGCACCTTGCTCTGAGCGCTGACCTTCCGCGCTCCCACCGCCCCCCTCAACGTCCCCCTCCCCTCGCGGCCTGATTGGCGCATCCGCTCGCGGCTTCCCTCGCCTCGATCAACCATCTCGTGCGATGCTGTGCTACTCCGCGCCTCGCCACGCCGTCCTGACCCGACCCGACTCGGCCCGGCCCGGCCTGGGCCTTACCCAATACAGACCGACCCGATACGATCCGCCCGGACCCAACCCGAAAACGATACGATCCGGCTAACCACAATCGTACCTGGCCCGACCAGATGGAGCCCCATCTGACACGATCCAATCCGACTCGACTCGTCCCATCTCGATCCGACCCATCGCATCCCGACCCGACCCGGCCCGAACCGAACGGTCCAGTCTCGAACCGTCCCGTTCCGTCCTGAACCATCCGGTCCCGCCCGAACCATCCATTCCCTAACTGTTCTGTCCTGCCTCGCCCCGTTCTGTCTTGTCCTGTCCTATCTCGTCCCGATCTGTCCCGTTCCGACCCGTCCAGTCCTTCCCCAAATGACACGATCCGACCCATTGTAATCCTTGCCGACGTGAACCGCCCCAACCCGACCTGTCCCGACGCGGTCTGTCCCGTTCAGTGACATACGTAAAATCGAATACAACTTTGTTTCAAACGTTTAAATTCCGACCCACTGCCTATCGTTCCCGCAGGAATTCCACGACGCTCCTTTTGTGATCCACCGAGGTACTTGTTGAGAGGCCGATCGGCTAAACGCACTACGCACTTACTAATTAGTGAGAGTATAATCGGATTCCGTCACGTGAAGAACTTCTTTCTAGATCCCAAGGTAGGTTTTTGCTCTGCTTCATCTTGTTGGAATTCCTTCTAGAGTTGTTTTCAGTAACAACTCGTAGTTGGTTGTTTTTTTCTAACAATGCGGCGGTTTGATAGTAATTGTCTTCGCTTAAAATAATTTTTTCAGATGTTAGAAATGTATGACTTTCTATAAGTATTTTCCAATTACGAACAGTTTTTACCTCTATTTTTCTACGGGATCTATACATTTTTCTCGCAATTGGTTTCCACTTTTGCAACGGGCACGTGACAAATATGCCGAATGTCATCGAAATTTTCTTCTGGTCATTTAGCGACAAGAAACGACAGACCAACTGTTGAACAGATGAACATTGGAACAGCTGATGAAATTTAAAATCGCTGTTTTGTATGTTTTTGTTGTTTTTACGAGTTAGAGCGAATTCATATTGAAGTTTTTGATTTTAAATATTTCAAACATCGTACCATGTTAAATATACTTTTCAGGTTTACCATAAAATTAGATCCATAATATCCGTTATTGATGTATGTCAATTATTTGAAATTTGATTTATGGAACTTTCTTGTTCCTAATTTTACTGCCCAAAGTATAAACAACTCAATCATATTAGTAACTATATGAAACGTCAATGAAGCTTTGACAATTTCCCTCAAAAACAGCCAAAATAACACAGCAATTCATTAATTGAAATATATTGGTTCGTAATTGTTGCATGTTACCATATGAAAATGATTCATATGCAACAAACCTTTTTCCCTCGCGAGATGGGATTTGGTGGCGCATCAAATTTGAAGTGGATAATATAACGCTTTAATAAGCGCGGTTTACGTGACCCGGTAGAGAATGAGAGCATACTGGATGATTTTGCGGGGTCGTTGTCATTTATCACTTCAACATGAACTGAATCTATTTACATAAAATTTGGTGGTCCGGTGACCCAGCGATATTTTTCATTAGGTCGCTCACGGAGTCAAATGTAGCACTCATTTATCAGCGTGCTGCTTCGTTTCCCCGACCAGGATTCTGGTTCTGTAACTAGGATACCGATGACTTCATCCCGAGATGCAATTTCGAGCTTATTAGCGCTATATTTCGAAATAATATAAAAACGCAAACGTCATAAATAACGGCGTGAGATTCAAATTACCGAAATGAGTTCATTAGAATAAAAATGTTATTATATTACGTCTGTGTCATTAACTAATTTTAACAGAAGTAAACTTCATGTGATAAATATTAACACATATCTGGATTTTAATTTGCACATACTTTCTGTGTAAATTTTTCCCAACTAAAAATGAACGAAATCATATTTTAAGTATAATCTGAATGATATTACACCTTTTAAAATATTAACTAGTATTTTACATAACTCTTGTCTCTTCGTGTAATTCCCTACGTTGAATTTACTTCTGTAAGACTAAATACGTTAGTTTAGTATTTTGAAAATAATTCTTGAGCAATTATTTTGATCTAGATGAACGTCCGAATTGAATTGCAATCACACTTGACATTATCTTGGCACAGGACATCAGTGGAAGGAAATTTCCGGCGCCTTCATGGAGTATGAACAGGCGCCATCCAGACAAAATCATCACCTCACATCAGTCAGCAAGCGTTCTCCACTCCATTTGTGAGACTCTCTGTTCCTTCGCCAATTTTACCGTTCGTTGTAAGCTGCTTTTGCACAGGGAATTTCTTAAAGCCAAAATTTGTATGGTCACGAAAAGGGTGTGGTTTTTACAAGAAAAGCGGAAACACGAAGTTCGTGCATTAATTACAAATTTCCTTTCAACTAATACTTGTTGTTTCAGCTCCACGGTAATCATAGACGAGAAGTTAAAACATACGGTATGATTCTCCCAATAGTTGCAATTCACTGTAATAGTCGAAACAAATCATTTAAAGTTTTGATTTTTTTTCCACAGAATTCATTTTTAAGATTCTTCTATAGAGGTATTTTTTGAAACGCCGTGTGTACCCAGCAGAGAGTTGGCAAAATGTTTCCGAGCGCCCGCCGCAAAGGCGATTCACGAGAGTCGGCGTTGAGCGTTTTCGGAATCCGTCAAAGAGGGCTCTTTAGAAGCTGCACCAGTGTCTCCTCCCGTGCGAGCAGCGCGCTCCTTCTGCGAGCGGCGCCGGCGGAAGCCGTGTCACGCGTCGCGCGGCCGTGTCCTCGCGCGTTCAACACGCGGCGGCGGCGGCGCAAGAACAGTGGTCTGGAAAAGCCCGGCACGCGGACAAACGACTGCCACAATGAATCCGATTGACTGATTGATTATTAGTGATTCCGGACGCAACTACTATGGTCATTAGTCCCGTAAGTGTAGTACGTGTTTTTGCTCGGGAGGTTGGTTGTGGTCTTTTACCGCTGGATAGCTAGATCTGGCGCCGACCCCCGCTGACGCCGATGTTTTCCCCAGCCAGTTATCTCCCACTAGCGGGGCATCGCTCCAGCCGGGACAAGTCTTTGTTTTAAAATGTCTGCTACTTTAAGAGCAGTTTTTTTTTTTTAAATAAATTTTGCTCAGCTTGGAGCAGTATATCGTACACGATACGATCTCCCTTTTGAGACTGCGCATAAGCAAGAGTTAAGTCTGAAAATGTTACTCCGCCAAAATTATCCGATGTAATCATGTGATTGGATCCTGTGCGTCTCGTGATCTCGGTAAATGGAGTTTGTTCCCAACTATGGTGGCAGAGGATGATACGAACTCTCTGAAAACATTTTGCAACATGTTGGCGGACAGTTCTAGTCGTACAAATGTATCGTCAAAGTTTGGAACAGTAACCACATATCGTTATCTTGAGAAGAAATGTTGGGTAATGCTTTTAACCTTGTAAATGGTACAGAAGAGGTTATGTGTTTGGCTCTAACTTATATCACATCGTTTTTGGCCTTCGCTATGCTGAAATCCCTTATATTTTATTTGAATATACATTTTTAGTCTTAGATATAATAAGTGATTAATATGTTATTTAATTCTACAATAGACATTACATTTACTTATTATTTTGGATTTTTTGATTGATTGATTTTTTCGTGTTTCCGGGCGCGTCAACAGCTTTGGTCATTAGTCCCGTTAGTATTGTACAGTTTTTTTTCTCGGGAAATGGCGGTGATCTTCCCCCGCTGTATGGCGACATCCGGCGCCGACCTACCGTCGGCTAGTGGGGTTTCCCCCAACCAGGACTCTCCCACCAGCGGGCACCGCCCCAGCCGGGACAAGCTCTAAGCTCCCGACCGGTCTCCCGTAATATGTGGTTGTGTAGCGCATGTTAGTGTAAATGTGTGTGTGTAAGGGGAGAGGATAGGACAAGGAAGAGGAAGGACAGATCGCGTGCGGTCCGTGGCCCGTTCGGTAGGGTACTTCTGCGGCATTCGCCTGGTGTTGATCGGAGAAACCACGGAAAACTACCGATCAGAGCAGCCGGCCGCTAGAATTCTCTTCCAGGCAGCGACTGAATTCGACCTAGCTGAAAAGCTAGTGTCGAAAATCCTACCGCCGTCACGACTCGAACCTAGGATCTCCCGGTCAGAGGTGCTGCAGAGACATCAGTTAATGCGCTGAGCCACCGCTCCCGGTTAATTATTTGTTTTGTAAAAAATAGATTGTAAATTTATCTTAAATCAAAAAATAAAATATGTTATTTGTCTACAATAATACCAAACTCACATTAAAGAACAATGCTACTTCCCCATTCCGTGTCAGATAACTTTTTAAACTGTCGACACAAATAAGGGGCTAGACGGGCATTAAATATCAACGGAAATACATTAATGGTAGTTCTTTTTATTTCTCGAAAATGTTTTTGTACGCATTTCGGCCCGATTCAGCCTAGTGTGTCGCCGCGGCGGGCCCGCGCGACTGCGTGGCCGCCGCTGCTGCTCCCTGGCGCGCGCTATGCAAACGACGCGGAGGTCGCGTGATGGACGGCGCGGGCGGGGGCGTATGAAGCGCGGCGTGGCTCACGGCGTCCGAACCCGTTCCGTCCCGATCCGCTCATACCGGCTGAGGTGGCTCAGGGCATCAACCGATGTCACTGCGGCTCGATTCCCGAAGGTGGCAGAATTTTCAGCGGTATGTAGATAGCTAGGTCGAATTCAGCCGCTGTCTGGAGGAGAATCCTAACGGCCCCGTGCTCCGACTGGTAGTTTTCCGTGGTTTCTCCTATCAACACCAGACGAAAGCCGGAGCAGTACTCAGATGGCGTCAAGGGAAACAGGCAACGGACCGCGCGCGATCTTCGCTTCCACTTCTTGCCTTATCCTCGCTCTTTACTTACGTATACACTTACACTTGCATGCACTATACTACCTCACATTTTGGGAGACCAGTCAGGAGCTTAGAGCTTGTCCCGGCTGGGGCGCCGGCGCCCCGCTCCACCTGGAATAAAAGCATGCACTACCGTTATGGAACTAATAACCACAGCAGTTGGTGAAACACGAAATAATGAATCAATCAACACGATCCGCTCGGAGCGGGGCGTCTGGTCGAAGACAACCACTCCGCGCAGATCCGATCCGATGCCTCCGGTATCCGCCTCGCTGCGGATAGATCTCGGAGCTGACCAGTTTTCTGAGAGATCGCCGCGCCGGGACGGCACTGGTTCACGGCAATAGCGGCACCGCTAGGACTGATTCTGGAAATCTCTGTGATAACTGATTTAAACAGAATATGCAAGCTGCCAAGTAGTAATATGAATAAAATGTTGTATAATAATGCACGAATATGTGAATAGTTTACACGTTATTTCTGGGAATTGTGTACATTTAGCAAGGACAGCATCGGAGCGGGCGTAGGATTGAGGTAGACGTACTGGAGGTCGCGTCCTACTGGCAAGTGAAATGCCTGGCGCTCTGATTGTTGGCAATGCAGGACGTCCAATCCCGAGACCTCGAAACTTCCCAGTATTCTAAAGATTCATATGCAACGATTTTTTAGGCAAATGTCTATTAGACTGTTTTAGTGAAAACACTCAATCTTGTAAACAATCAAATCCAGGATTTTACAGGAATTATTTTTATAGTGCCTAAAATTCCTATTTCATCATAAAAGTTTAAAAATACTTTTTAATAATAATCCTTTTTCAATATTTTTAAATTAGCTTGGCTTATTTCGTAGTGGTGGCGGCGCGGCGCGGGGCGTCGGGCGAGGCATGTTGGGTGCCTTTTTCGTCGCTTTGTCGCCCAGGTGAGCGCCTGCTGAAGAATCCCGCCGGCTGCCCTCGCCGCGTAATGCACGCTGAGGTCTTTATATTACCGGGCTCCGCCGCGCGCCGCCGTCTGTCTTGCGGTCCCTCGCCCCCTCCTTCTCACACCTTGCTTGTCCCTGCCTTTCTCCTGCTCCGCTCGTGCGCTGCCTGCACTAACTTAACGCCTTTTGTTGTTCGTTTCATCCTTGGGACGCGTGTGCATCTGGATTTTTCTTTGGATGAAATCCACTTTTTTGTAACAAAATTTCTACATGCAGTACGTAGTCACGAAAATATTCCTATTGGGGTTATTTCTTTCTTAACGATCCTTTAGTTTAAGATATAAGTTATAGTTATAAGTTTTTCCACTTATTTTTGTTTCCATTATGAAGTTTCATGAGAAATCCCTTAACCATGTCACTGAACTTAGTACTTCCTCAACAAAGACGTCTTCCTTTCTCGAAAATTTGCATTGTTGATTGATCAATCAAAAATCACTATTGTTAATTTAACAAGGCTAATACGGTAATCAAAAATAAACCACTACGTATCTTTTATTAATTTTAACTGTACTTGATGTGACGAGTTATCCTTCTGGCATTTACCTACGCCATACCATTTTTTTGCATTTGCGAATTTATGATCACCACTTTACACAGTACCGACCTGGATGACGGAGGTGGCTAAGAGGTGTACCGACTCAGGGCTTGAGTCCGAAGGGTCGCGGGTTAGAGCCCCGCCTTGGGCATGGCTATTTGTCTCTTACTTCCCATGTACGTGTTGTCGTAGTGGGCCTCGCATTTTGCAGACACCTAGATGAGAAGAGTCCGCAAAGAGTGTTGTGTCTAGTGTATGGTCGAATATGCGTCCTATCGGGACGTTAAAGGGTAACCGACTGTCTGCTGGAAAAAAGAATATATACAGCAAACATTAGATTTCACTCTCTTTCTCTCAAATTTCTACGCTCCCCTTAATTCTATCTCTTATCCATCGTTTTTTTCCCTGCTACTGAATTGAAATGATTGAAGGCATTGTCATTGTCAACAATACTGTAGTATTGTTGACAAAACTATAGTATTGTTGACAATGACTATGCCTTCAATAATTTCAATTCTGTAAATGTCAACTATAACTCACCACTAAACTAAAACCTGCTACTGAATCCAACTGAAGTGAATCCAACATACGCTGCCTAGACATAGCGGGGCTCCACTCTCTTTGGGTATAGCTGCGTCCATTGGAGTCGTTACCTGGAGAGGGGCCGTGGACGATGAGGCCGTCCGATTCACCGCAGCGATTCAACGGACGTCGCTGCCATGAAATAAAGCCACGCGCTCACCGAGGACAAAAGTTACGCTTTGAGAAGCCCCCTGTCTAGCCCTCGTGTTCCTCTGGCCGCACTCATTTGTCAGTCGGAAAACGCGAAGCAAAGAATCGGGCATACATTATGAAATTGATACCGCGTCTGGACAACTTCACCTGTTTAAAAAAAAAAAATTATTGTTTCCCACGTCATTGTGGCATATCCCATTAATTGGAATCTTTTCTGGCAATGAGTAAATTCAGTGAGTATTGTTTCTTGGAGCGCCAATCATTGAGGTCATTAGAGCCGGCGTGTTTTATCCCGAGTGGTGGAGGGTCCTCCCCTACCGGAACATGAAATCCAGCACCAGACTAGACGTCTGCTTGCGAATTTTCCTTCTCCAGGAATATCCCGCAGGAACAATCCGCAGGCCCGTCTGAACAAGCTCTAAGCTCTTGACTTGTTTTGCGGTATAGTGCGAGTAAGAGAAAGATCGCCGAGGCCCGTGACTCGTTTGAGTACGGCTCATTTACGGGACGTGCCTTAATGACAATGGTATTTTGAGAGTTCCCACGCAGAAACTTTAACCATTGTCACGTGGTACATGGGCGTGATAAGTTAAGAGAAAAAACGTGCATTTCCAATCTGAAAGAGCATTCCATAATGTTCTTCAGTATGAGAGGACACGAAGACAGACTTTGGCCTCCTCCATGTTCTTCTGTCAAGAGGTCGGACGGAAACGCAGAGGTCCTCAGCTTTGCCTTCGTGACGGCGCGTCGGGCTGTCCCGCTCGGAGGGCGTTCTAGCTTTGTCTTCATTTCCTTCTGACACACACAAGCGTCACACACTTACGTGTGAGACTAATTGCATCATTAGACAAATTATAGTTTTTAAATTTTATACGTTCTGATAGTTTAATTGGCAAATTGTAAACATTGTCTCTGCCGTCATTTGTGTAATGAAAAATTAGTCAATTTTGCTCTTAAAGTTTCTTATTTTTAAATTAAATTTTCTGCGTTCATTCCTTCTCTCTCATCCTTTATAAATGAGAACTCAAGTTATTTTATCATGATAAATTATTTGAATTCATAATTTCGAATAAATCAGTTACCAATACAACCCATAAAAAGTTCAATAAGTCAAAAGTTCTCACCATGTGTCGAGTGTGTAATCTGTAGCGCATTTTTTAAATCATTTTTGTTGTAAGCCTTTATTTCTTCTTCTGGTGGACTCTTACCGGAAAATATAGTAACTGGGGGACAAAACAAAATTCGAAAGTTCAAGGACGCGGCCTTGATCCTTGCGGAGGGTAGAAATTTTATGTAGTGAATATTCTTAACACGTCTACTTTGGAAGGGATAGTAAAAACCGGGTTGTGATAAATTCATTCTACGTAAGGAAACGCTACATGCATGAACACAATTTAAAATTATCGCAAATGCAACGTTTTTGTTTTGTTTTCGTTGTTTCTCTTCTCCATATAATTTCACTCTTGCTGTCAACTCTCTCTCATCGCTCGCCTTCCACTTTAGCTGATTCCATAACTGTTTCTACCTTATATTTCTTTTACAATACATATTATATAAATAATATACATTTTATTTGTTACACGAGGCGCATCCAGTATTTTTCTTAAAGGGGGAGGTCTACATGTACAGAGTTCAACCGTTTTCTAATAAAGAATGAATCATTTATGTTGAATATAAAATGTATTTTTATTTGTTGCCCCTGCATACAATGCATTAGTTATGTTAATTTGTTCTTTATAATTCTAAAAGAGTAAGTATGCATGTAACAATAGTACTTCAATATTTGCGTCAATGACCTTCATCTCGATCAGCTGTTCGTCTGGTTTCCCTTGTTACATTGAGCGAATGCTGAGATGGCCCCTTATTTTCCTTCTAAGCATATATAAATCTTCACTATACACACATCTCTTGGACTTTTGATTTCCTAGTTGTGGTAGGAGTAGAGTCGGCAATATACTTGTATGTTGCTATTTAGGTATATTATAAAATCAAATCTGTAGTTTGTTTATAGATGCAAATAAAAATTTTATTACTCGGCAGACGTAAATATATATTAGTTTTCAAATGATGCTAAACTCGACTTTTTTGTAATTTTTTCATTATCCAATTAAGTATAGTAATAGGGTAATTCTGGAGCTCAAAAGAAAATCCTACGCAGTTTATACTCACACACACACACGCACACACTTCACTTATAGTGTTTACTGTTTGTTGACGAAAATAAATCAAATCAAATTCAACTCACCTCAGCTCTCCCTCTCAGCCCTCCCCATCATCTCCCCCTCACAGCTCTCTCCCATTTCTCTCTCAATCGTCACCCGTAACTGTCCATTTCAGCTCTCGCTCTCAACTTCTCTGAACTCTCCCTCTCACCTCTCCCTCATCACTCTCCCTCTCAACTCTTTCTCTTAGCACTCCCTCTTATCTCCCCCTCCGACTAGGACCCTTCGCATCGGACAGCAATCGGAAGCTCACCTCAGCCCTTCCTCTCAACCCCTCTTTCCTCCGAAACGGTCCTCCACGGCGCCTCCGGAGGCGGCGGCAGCGGCGGTTCCGCGTCGGGGTCAACGCCTCGGTAGGCTCCTCTCGGCGGCGGCGGCGCGCGAGCAGAACTCGTTCCTGTCGCGGCGGCGTTTACGGGAAACCGCTCCTTCCCCGGCGGCGGCGACCTCGCCCGCCCCGCCTCGCCCCTCCTCGTCCCGCCCTACCCCGCCCGCGGCCCAGCCCAGTTATGAATTTCTAACCGGCGCGCCGCCGCCGCCGCCGCCCTCCGCCCGACTCTCGGCTGCCGATCGCGTTGGCGCACGCACGGAAAAAAGAAGCCTCCGCTTTTCTGGAACTCGGCCCTGAAACTGGCCGGCGAAGGGGAAGGGGTTCCTGTTTTTGCTGGATGGGGAGCCCAAGATGTTTTACGTGAAATGATAAAAGGGGCGTCTTGTCTTACGCGTGTTCTCGTCTTTCGGGCTTTCAGTTTACGTGTGGCGGTAGATTTTTTAGCGTTATTTTTTGTGTTTGTTGCTGATTCTGGTTACAAAGTTTCGCTATTTCGCATTGTGCTTTATCATCTGGAATATTAGAATCAATTTGACTCTAATTGAATACTTTTCTTTCTTGATGGACTTCTTTATGTTGTCAGTACATTTCAGATTAGTTTTCCTTTGTTTCTATTTTGTGGCTTGTTCCTTCAAATTCTTCGAAAGAAATAAAAAATTTTTGTGTGTGAAACTCATCCATTTTTTGGCTTGAGTATTTGTGTTTTAGGTAACGTCACATATTGCAGAACTGTGCAAATACAAAGTTCTCTTTTCCGGTTTGGTATATAATGTGGTGTAGCGTCGAGAAACTAAACCATTTCATGTATTTTTAACAACGTTACTTAAACATAAAATAAATTCGCTAAAATGCTTCTCTTTTTGCCATTGCTCCATCCTCATTCATGTCATGTCAAGATTATCACTCAAAACATTTTCAAAAAATCGTTCGTGTTAGGTAGAAATGCAATAAATAGGGCATTGAAGACATCAGGAAATAAAGCAATGTCGCGACATGTGCTAGGACAACGTTGGAAAAGAAGACAACGAAGGAAACGAAGGAACGTTGGACAACGAAGGAAAACGTTGGCAAAAGAACGTCAGACTTCATCCAGGAAGGGGCAAGAGGGAACGAGCAGCATCGGGGATGGAAGTGAAATTGCGCCAAAACCGGGTCCGAAGGCGGCAGAGGCCGATGGCAGGGTGCCGGGCACGAGGGATGCGGCGTCGGGGGTGGAGCGGACGGAAGTGGCGAGGCGGCGCCGGGCGGCGCCGGGCGGCTGACGTGAGCGGCGTCGCGCGCGGTCGCTTGCGGGCGGAGCCAAATGAAGCCGGCGAGGCGAAGGGGAGCCGTTCGCCGGATGACTTGCGGCGTCTGCGAGAGGCGAGTGCCTTACGTGACGAAATAACTCCCAGAAGTGGCTCTGGGCCCACTCGATGTTGCTCTGGAGGTCGATCTGCTGTTCCACATCCACTTCTCTCGGGATGAAGGCAAAAATGAAGGAATACGAAAGAAATGAATGAACGGATAAGAAGGATCCACGCTAGGGTCCCGCTGGGATCAAGTACAGAAAATTCGTTACAATCCAATTTCAATAATAAAATGTGCATAAGCACGCTTATATCATCTTGGCAATAATTCTTTCCTATGACAAGCACACCACCTGAGCGCATGTACTCTCGTTTCGTTCCTCATCATCCTGATTCCCATTTTGTAACGTATACTATTGCTGGTCGCCTAAGATATTTAAATGGCAACAAATGTAATGATCTATGGCAAAATTTAGTCCGTTAAAGCTTCTGTCTGGATAACAAAGTCCCAGACTCGTATCGTGGTGATATCACAAACTTATACTTCCTGACCATCTACTTTTATAAACGAAAAAACTACACCAAATGCATGTGGATCCACTAATGGCTCGTTGTATATTGCAAACTATTTTACAAATCCATTTATTATTGAAAGGGAGCATTAAGGGGCGATCATAAGCCGCACTAATGCAGTTTCGAAATTCAGTTCATTCAATGTTTAGAAAATCAGTGAAGAATCGCACTAATCGCACAACTTTATTATGATCCTAATACAAAAATATCCCGTGCTTCACTATCTAATGAGAAGGAAATAAGACTGAATTGAAAAAGAGTATTTCAGAGTACATCGTATTAATCTCCAAAATAAAAATGCGAAATTGTAACTTTTGAGTTTCTCCCACCGGCTCTTGAAATTGTCAAAATATGCTTTTATATGAAAATAAAATGAATGTTCAAAATAAAATAGTAAATAATTAACAAATAATTTACAAGCTCTGTTACAATATGTTACCGCCTGCGGTAGATGTAACAAAATATTAGTTGTCCTGAAATTAATCGGCAGAGAAAATAGATTAGGGATGAGAAAATATGTCCAATATTTTGAGTAAACACACCACATCAATTTCCTATTTTTTTACTTTAGAATAAATCGTCAAATTTATTTTATGTTTACGTAGCGTCGTTAAAACTATCTGAAGTGGTTTAGTTCCTCGACTCTACACTATACCAAATACCAAACCGGAAAAGATAACTTTTTATTTGCACTGTTACCGTTTCACAGAATTGCACATTTACCTGTTCCACAGAATCCGTTCGTAGAAGTCTCCCAACCTGAATAACTTACAAAGTACACAAAACAAAATCCTACGAAAAATAGTAAAAGCACCATGGTTCATTTCAAACACGCAAATTCATGATGAATTGCAAATCCCGAACATAACAGACTTCATAACAAAACAAGCTCAAAAATTTTTCGATCTACTCCCAACTGCAATAAGTGCCAAAGATTTCAATCTAGGTCAAACCGGAGAGCTAGCTCTTCGAATAAAATCAAAATTTCCAAGAGACTGGTTTCACCCCCCATAAATGAATATTGGGTGAACAGATCAAAATTATAACTACATATTTCAAATTCCCCAAATATAATTTTCTATTATCTGTCCTAAAAATCTCTATTAAAACTGAATTTCTTAGTTATCCGACGGGAACCCGCAGTTAGGTTATAACCAAATGTTAAGGATCTGGTAAAAATTAACTCCTCTGAAAAACATGTATTGTTGAACAGATAGAAATAAACTAAAAATAAAAAAAAGAAGTCTCCCATCACCCCGTCCATGGCGATTGGCACGTCCTTCCTCGCCATCACCACTGCGCCAACCAACACTACCGATATCTCTGCTCTCCTGCCACTCTCGTCTTCCCCGCCCACGGGCCCCCGCCCCCTGCCGCGACCGCTGTCCTCTGCATTGCGAATCTGCCTTTCTCACGTGCTTCTGCCGCTATCACCCCCCTCCCGCCCATCACCATAACGAGGTACAGTCGACTCCGATTATAGCGAACTTCTGGGGATTAACATTTTTGGTTCACTATATCCGAGGTTCATTATATCCGTTGACGTCAAAATTAAATAGAATTTCTCCATAACGATTGATTTTATAAATATAGAAATACAGCAAAATACATTAATAGCACGAAATAAATATTTCAAAATCTTTATTTGTCTTTAGAAATTTTTTTTTTTTTTAAATTGTTTGCTTCTTACTTTTTCATTAGTAATTTCTCTAGAGCCTTCTCCAGAGTTCGTGCTATCTCCGTACTTGGTTCTGCATTGCCCTCTGTGTCTAAGTACCGTATTGCAGTCTTGATATCCTTCAATGCCTCTTGCACTGTTGGAACACAGCGCCACTCTCCGAAGACCCCGTTTACTCGCCTAACGATATGCTTTCTGTGGCGGTGTGACGCAAGCGACGAATTAAACCGAACACTTTTCCGGCACGGCAGATATCGCTAGGCTGTGGCAGCCGTGGGATAAAGCGCGGAATAGCAAGTTACACCAAGATGGAAACTGAAGCAAGCTATTGCGCGTCGCCACCGCCAGTTGCCCATTCTGGGCTCGCAACCTTCACCTCAGGGGAGACTGCTTCAATTATGACATTTGGCCGACGAATTTTTTCATGCTGCCTAGTGTTGCAATTTGTGGCACTGAGACGATTTTTATACTTTTTCAGGAGCGAATTATCTTCCAGGACGTATTTCTTACGTTCACTATAGCCGAGCTTGAGGTTCACTGTAACCGAATCTTCTTATGCTTATTTGTAAAGTAAGTGAAACGGGGCCTTGACTTAAGTTCATTATAACCGAGGGTTCACTATACCCGAGATCACTATAACCGGAGTCGACTGTACTTTCTTCTTGTGCCCGGGTCTCGTGCGCCGCTTCCCCGCCATGGCGCTCGCGTCAAGGGGAAGGGCGCCGTCGGGAAGCGCGGCGCGTCCGCGCGTAATAGGTCACGCGCGCGAAAGCAGCGGCGCCGCCGCCCTCCCGCTCCCCTCCCCACCTCTGGCTTCGTGCAGTTCAGCCAGCCTTCGCGCTGCCTCTGCAGCGACTAGCACCGGAAGGGCCCAGGGTTTTACACACTACCACAAAAGCAAAGTTAAATTAAGCCGCTGACTGGAGAAGAAATCGGATCGCACTATCCAATGGGGAAGGAACACCGCCACCACCGGGGATGGGGATGAGATTCATTACTCTAACTGGAATAATGGCGTAGCAGTTGACGAGCCCGAAAATAATCAGACAATCAATTCATCCACTTCTCTCTGTCTGCGGGCTCCTCATATGGTGACATAGTGCGACCCAAGCCTCCCACACCAGGTCCGTACCAATGAGTTTTTTTGGAACCCACTTGTTTCAATTACGAAGAAAACTAGTGGTGCTTAAAACAGCACGTACTTTCTCCTCTGTTCATTCACGCAAATTACGCGAAAATTACTCAAATTTTCGAAAAATTGTAACAATATTTCAAAATCTATGTTAAAGGAACAGATTTCATTAAGGGAAAACTTCTATCTTTAATATTTTAATTGTAGGAAGACTCAGAAATAATTTTGAACTTGGGCAATATTCGAAAAATCTGGGTTTTGAACGAACATGAGACCTGCACTACTCTTTTAAACGTCCTTCACACAATACAACAACAAAATTTAATTAAAAACGATGGATCAATTTTTTTTAATTTGAAAGTGTCCCAGAATCTTCATGAAAAATACCCCCAAAATTGAAATATCGGTTTCAAGTTCAAGAGACCACGAGATCAGCCAGATCGATTGGGGAATATCAATTTTGGAGAATATCGGCCGAACGGTTTAGCCGCTAGCGTTGTTCACAGACGGGCGGACGGACAGACACACGTTTTGCAGTCATTCGATTTTTCGGTAACAAGGACCCACAAAACATGGATTCAGACTACACTATGTGTTAGAGTTTTTTAATTTAGCAACTGAATTTATCCACTTTTCCGTAACCAGGACCCCATTTTTCTACCGAAAATTCGCTGTTTTTTTCGCGCAGCATTACATGAATTTCTCTCTACTCTGTAGAGAGAAAGTAAAAGTAAAGAAAGCACAAGTAGCGTATTGTATCGTGCATATTACATGGTATGATAACAAGTGCATAATTTACCCTACGAATACCATCAAAAAATCATTTTGTCCTACTCAAAACTTCAAATAACATACGTAAACCTGTTTTCACAGAAAATGTAATGAAACTCTTTGAAGTTGAACAACAGTTTTGTTTCTCGTTAAAATGGTCAAGTAAGAGTTTTCCGAAGCAGGATATCCATATTACACATTTAAAGTACATTTTTTTCCTTCTTTAGAATGTGATTATTGCATTGCAGAAATGTTGATCAAATTCTACGATATCCAAGTTAGTTCCAAACCATGAGGCTATAACCATTCCTTGAGGCAATAACAAAAGAAAGTTGTGCCAAAGGAAGACAAAGGCAAACATAATTTGAAGTCCGAGACGCGGCACACACAAATAGAAAGCTAGTTCCCATGTCGCTACCCTACGAGTCGCCCAGAACAATAGGGATTTGTTTTAGATACCGAATAAAATAATGAATTAAATAAAATTTTGCCGGTGCTTAGGATGACTACTCTACTGATCACGTAGCTAGCGAGGATATTTGATCGAAAGACACAACGAGTTGTTCATATCTGCTTTAGAAATCGACGAGTTGTTCATATCAGCTTTAGACATTGCGCTATGCATTCATACAAAAGTATTTCAAGCTGTTTGATATACTAGGCAATTTTATTTATGTCTTACAAATTGTCTAAGCAATTTGTAAGACATCAATGTGAGGTTGGACCCCCGAGGTTTTCACATGATAACCTCGTTGTGAGGTATGACTAAACAAACGTTTCCCACGCAAGGAGTGATTTTCTTGTCTTGTGCGATTAGTGTGCTGCCTCAGAATTTTTATTCGATTTGACTTGACGAAGACGCTGTTTCAACGTTATCGTCGCGAAATTTTTATCTGAAGACTTTCCAACATTTTCCATTAATTCTTGTCCAAGTTATGAATCCTCAAAACACTTATTTGTAAAGAAGATCATTTTATCAGCATTAGAAAAACGAAACCGTTTCAGTTCACCGGCATTTTGCCACTCGTAAGTTTACCTTAAGAACACTACAGACCTCCAATGTTTATGATGAAATAAGGTCATACCTTACGCGTATGATATGACCTTTCAACTTATTACTCCGTCACTTGACCTTTAAGCCCGGTCGTCGCTACCTTACGAGTGGCGCTACAACTTCCCAATTTCTTAGTCTACTTTGCCGTTTACCTCGATTCCTTCCTGTCCCTCCTTGGCCGCCTCGGAGCCTGAGGTCCTTCGCGAACCTTTCGCCCCTCCTCACCGCCAGGGGCGGGCTATGGCGCTGGGGCCCTAATGAGAGGGCGAGGCGGGGCGGGGCGGGGCGAGTCGGGCGGGTGAGTGGAGCGGAGCGGCCGGCCCTGTCTCCCGGCCGTGTCCCCTGGGAGCGAGCGAAGAGGGGTGGCGAGAACAGGACGGGCGCCGGATAAACAATGACCCGAAGCCTCCGTCGCCTCTCCCCGCCTACCACTTCTCGCACGTCCTCAATAAGCCAATTGGCGACGCCCTCCAGGGCACCGGCCACAGCGGGAGCACAGGCGCCGACGAGCACAGGACACCTTCCTGCTCGTTACACCTGAAGGTGGCTCCTCACATTCGGCTCTTAGTGAGCGACTGTTCGCCCAATCCCAAAAGGCCGATTGGCTGAAGGGGTCTGGGAATTAACTGAAGTGAATGCACTGCCTGTAGCCAGGAGATCCTAGGTTTCGAGTCCCGATTGTGGCAGGATTTCCGTCACCAGAAGGATAGCTAGATCAAATCCAGCCGCTGTCTAGGAGTATTCTAGCAGCTGGGCAGATCGGTACTTTCAGTTTTCACCGAACAATACTTGGCGAATGCCGGAGCAGTATTCTGACTGACGGGTCACGGACCGTGCGCGATTTTTCTTTCCTCTTTCTTGTCGTATCCTCACTCCTTACTTACTTACAAACACACACTTACATCCACTACCACGCATGTTGGGACCCCTATCGGGAGCTTAGAGCTCGACGAGATCTCGCTGGTGAGGGTAGTGAATGCTGCAGGGGGAAAATTCCGCCAATCGACGTGTAGGTCGGCGTGGGATATCCCCATCCAGGGAGGGAAGAACACCGCCACCTCCCGTAATAAAAGCATGCAATACAGTTAGGGGAATAATTATAGTTGCCTCGCCCGGAAACACCAAACAGCCGCCCAACAGCCGAGGTGCTCAGCGAATTCGCTTCCTTCGAAGTGTTCAAAAGAGCGAGCTGCGAACTGCGGGTAGAGCGAGCTCCGGGAAAATTTCGGCTGGCCTGGTGACACACCACCATGAGAAATCTGGAATGACGTTTCAACTGTCAGTCTTTTTCAGGGTTAGACTACCAATAAATTACAAGTAATAGAAAATCAATCCATAGTCAGAATCATTAAAAGCTCATTGGTTTATTCTGAACACAAATTCTCAGAGAATTACAAATCAAAACCCATTCTAAACAGCAACTTTTCCAGCCTCTTACCGTGTTTCTTTTATTCTTGTCTTCTTCAACCGTGCACTAGTAATAGATTATTTTATATTTCAACTGCTTTGAACATTAGTCCCGTTAGTGTAGTGATTTCTTTCTCGGGAGGGGGATTATTTTCCCCCGCTGAATGGTTGAGTTCGGCGCCCACCTACAAAACGGCTTGTCTTCCGACGTTCTCTGACCGGAGGGCGTTGTCCTAGCAGATCTAATGGATTGATTATTTCGCCTTTCCGGCTACTTTGGTCATTATTCTCGTAAGTGTAGTACATATTTTATTACTGACGGTTATCTTTTCCTCGCTTGATAATGAGATCCGAAACAGACCTTCACGACGGCTTGCGGTGTTTTTCCGATCAGATGTCTCTCGGCAGCGGAACACCTTCTCAGTCGGGAGAAGTTCTAAGCTCTCGACATGTGTAATAGTGTAGTGCTTGTAAATGTAAGTTAAGTTTCAGGATAGGATGAGGAAGAGGAAGAAGAGATCGTGCGCGTACCGTTTGGTAGTGTACTGCTCCGGCATTCACCTGGTGTTGATTGGTGACTTACCATTTAAAATAATTACAATACGTTTATCTGTTCTGCCTTCATTAAAAATAATTATTTTTGTTACGCATTTTTCCCTCTCTTGGACGGTCGAAATAAGTTACGAAAACAACAAAATCGTTGGAAAGAATTTTAACTGTCAATTGAATACGCTGATTTTTTTTACTTTGTGGAAAATTAAACCAAATTCATTCAGAGAATTATATAATTGTGCATACCCGTTCACTTCGTGATTTTGGCTGTTCTCTCTTTCAATACAGAATATTTTCCATTTTCAACTGGAATAAGAGACAACTTTAGATACTAATATATCCCATTCCAATGATGATACAAATGGAAAAACATTGCCCCTAAAATGCATTGAATATTCAACTTCAATATCGAATATTTACGTTTGATGAAAGATGTTGATAATTCAGTCGCATTCGAGGTGTGTAAATGTTTGTACTTCCTACAATTATTTTCCAAATGGGTTTAGAGCACTTTGTTGAAAACTTTTCAGACTCAGGTATGTGGCAGACATATTACTACGAATAAAGTAAAGAAGCGAATTACAGTTGTAAAGTATTTACGAGATGTAGTACGTAACTCTGTAATTTGAATATTACTTTCACAGTAGAAATTGCAACGAGAGGCATGTTGTATGACTGAATATCCTGAAATTATTTTGTATTGACCGTTAATGCCAAATAGGTTCTACGATTGAAGACATGACTCGGACAAAAATATTAATTGATTTTATAAATTACATTTTGATTTCCTGATGCTGAATTCTGATGACGAAACTGAAAGAGATTTTTTAGTAGAATTCATTACAGAGAGTTTTATAGCCAAGTAGTGCTTAGGTAGTTTCTAAAGAGTGTAATGAGTCTCGGTGGTTACGGCGTCATTAGCTCCGTACCACTAGGTGCATCGTCGTAAACTATCATTAATTATCATTCATATCTGACTCTTCATTCATTATGTTCTCTCCCATCATGGTTCACACAGTGGAAGTCAATGGCAAACCCCCACTGTGATTGCTTGTTGCGTAAAAGGAAGGGAATCTTTGGCATAATCCTCCTTCCAGGTGAACGACCAGTAAAATGGTGCGAGTATGGCAATCATCAGCTTTCATCATTTTACAGTCGCCTTCCACCGCCGGCCCGGAGTTCGATCTCCGGCCTGTCCATATGGAGTTGGCGGTGGACAAGGCGAGCTCTGGGTTCTCCTGTTTCCCCTATTTCTCATTATAAAATTTCACCATCGTCATTCACTATTGCATTCTCATTTTCATTAGATCATCGCTCATGGTCTCAGTGACCTTATTAGTGGAATACTCCCTGAACTTAAAGAAATAAAATAAACAAAATAAAAAAATTAATAAAATAAAAAAATGAAATTATTACACATTTAGGAGCAAATGCTAGTAAGGTTGGTGTGTTTCTTTCCGTGCATTTCTTGCGTGTCTGGTGACACGTTTCCCGAGTGATTCCCACCGAAATCACGGCCGGGCGAGGGCGGGGGGCGCTTGCCAGCCCACGCGGGGGGCTGAGGGTGCGGCGGGCGATGCGGTGGCATTCCTGGGCGAAGCGCCCGGGGCGCGCGAGAGACGCGTAATCGCCCGGTGCGGTCGCGGGCGGGTCGCTGGCGGGGGGCGGGGCCGGGACCGGGCCGGGGCCGAGGGCGAGGGCGAGTAAGTGGCGGGCAAAGCGACGCGGCCTGTGGTTCGCGGCCACCGGTAAATCGTCGCTCGTCACACGAACATATGGCGAGGACTGGCAATGTGCCTGATCTCGTACGGTACTTTTTTCCTCTCGACATTTGTAAAATTTTTTTCTCATTTCTGGTATCCCCAATTGTCAGCGCTTTTCATTTTCCTTCATTCCTTCTTCGTAACACCCAGTCAATATTTTCTTAAATTGTATTTAATTATGTGAGTTCAGGAAGACTTCAACTGCTAAGGGTATGGAGGTCTATAAGGGTCCGTTTAAGGTGACAGTGAAGCCTTTCCTCGCACTCAATTGCTAAGTCCGGATTTATTTCTCTAGTTCTTTCCTACAAAGATCTAAATTTCGTTATTTGATTGTTGCTTATTCTTCTTTTCCGTGCGACTCTTGACCTTTATTTTCATTATATGAAAGGCGTAATTTCTTTTACTTAATCATATTTGAACTCGTTTTGCTAAGATTTTCGTTTCAGGATGCACAATGGAATGAGATAGCAATTTGCATTCTATGGTGATTATAACGACGGCACAATTGAACTATTATTTGGCAAGGAATGTAGAAAAGTATGTATGAAAATATTCCAAAACAAAAAACATGATACGAAATTTTCGATACCCATTACCTGTTTTTGTTACTCCTGAAGCTTATGCAAAGTGCAGTCTGAGAGATATCTCAAATGGATTTAAATCTGTGTATCGTGAATCAGAAGATTACATTATCCCTATCTCTTTACAATCTGAATGTAGGCAAAATAACACGAAATTGACTATCAGAGAGGTACATCTGGAGTAGGTAATGAGACGTGACATGGTAGGAGCGGCCCAATGAGAATGCCGTTGCGAAATGCCATTAGAGAGCAGAGTGGAAGACAAAAGGTCATTACTGCTCTTCCGCTTACAAATTATGCGCGCGACTACATCCACCTGTGTATTTTCCGTATCCCACTGCCTTCGAATAATGACGAATGCGAGGAGGTCGGGGCCTAGCGATTGCCGTTGACTGGATGCAGATCCATCTCTGGTGGGCCGCCAACCCGCGCGCTCACTTTGCCAAACAACCGCAGTCGACACCAGTCGACACTGCAGGCGATTTGCTGCGAATTATATCGCCCTTCCTGCCAGTCCCTGCACCATAGCATATCTACCCTTTGGCCGCCCTAACTGACTCGAACGCTGACCATGAAGCGGGTCTAACTACTCTCCTGCTTATTATCTCGCCCACCCACCAACTCGCTTATCCAACAATTCGCTCAGTCGGCAACTTATTTGGCCAACTCGTTCAGCCAACAACTCACTCATCCAATTACACGTTCAGCACTAACTCACCCGTCCATAAAAAGAACTACTTCTTTCAACCCTCTCCATCCCTCTTTCACATATTTGTTCCCGTTAATTGTTCTCCATCCAACTGGCTTCCATCGCAACAATCTTTCTTTTCATGTTGTATTAGTTCTCAAATCAGAATACAAGATCGATTATACTCATTAGGAAATATAGCACACAATCATTAGTTCACACATTTACCTTACCCCTTTCTCTCTCTCTCTCTCTCTCTCTCTCTCTCTCTCTCTCTCTCTCTCTCTCTCACACACACACACACACACACACACACACACGATTACCTCTTTCCTTTCTGAGTTTACACGTTCATTTGCCCTCACCTCCCCCCACCGCACGTCCACCGCCCCTCTCATTCTTAATGCCTCACTTGAGCATTCCTCCACCTCATGCCTCACACCGCCACTCGGGCATTCCTGGAGGCCGGAGAGCGCTTCGATTGCCTTCGTCCTTTACGTCGCTCGCACTTTCGGTTCGCTCCGATTGCCCTCTGGAGAAATGGACACAGATCGCTGCGAGAGCCGGTGCTGCGGCAGAATTGTCTCCCAAAGCAATTCGAGTGGAGCAATATCTTAAATGCCGATCCGGGCGGTTGCACGATTAGCGGCAATTTTTCTCGTTGTGCAAGTCGAAGAGTTCTGGAATCGAATCGTTCTTTAGTTTATTGCTCTGGGTTGTTTTTTGAATTACATCTTAAAGGTGTGTCAAACAGATGATTCGAATATTAAAAATTCTGCATCATTTGTGAATTTCAGGTCTATATAAACCATTTTCCTTCTCTTAGTTTATTCAATCACTCTGAAAAAATTATGCTGTCAGCCATTTGTCATTTTACCCGTAAAATTTAATTTGCCTTTTGACTCGTCTTGCAGTCGCAACCCTTGATCTTTGTCTTTATTCCGAGTTCTCGCTTCTGAACACAATGCCTTCGGTATCGTGAAGCTTTCGGCTATATTCCATATCTACAACGAGTATCAGAAATTTTCTTGACCAATGGGGAATGGGCAATCGATGAAGATGCGACAACACTTGTTCACTCCTTTCGAATGGCAGGAAAGCGGACAGGATGGGGAAGAGAGGATCGCGTGCTGTTCTCACCCCGTTGTCTTATGCGATGCATTCAGTTGATCGGAGGAAAACACAAAAATAATCAACCGGAGCAACCGGCCCCTTCAATTCCCATCAGCACTCTCCGCAGTAATTAGAGGTGAACATGACAATTCTGGGATTTTTACCTGAGGTTTTGCTGGCAGATTTCTACAACTGCACGACGCCAAAGGAGTCTCATCTTGCTGGCAATATTTCAAATAAAACCAAAGAGAGTTTTCAAATCGATAACCAGTTTTCTTTCAAATGTTTACAACAAAATCTTAATTTACAACACATCTCAACAACAACGTACATTTTCATGCTCACGAACACAGTCTTCCAATCCACAGTCGGTCACCTCAACAACCCATTTATTTCAAAAGGAACTTTTATAAATGAAACTTTGCATTTAGCTAATGCACGAATATTATATTTTTCATAAACTTTTTAATTATTTGCTTAAAATACTTGGAGAACGTAACGGATGATGTCAAAAATTCACACATTCGGCACTCGAACTTAGTATCTTCTTATCTTCGCAACTTCAGTTTCGTACACGCAACGATGCGTTGTCACAGTAGGTTTCGCGATCCTTCAGAGTTTTTCCGAGTATGATAAGAGAACGTGCAGTTAGTTCTGAAACAATATAACACTAAGCGTGTGCGTGTGGGGCCCGGACATTTATTGCACCCCATTGAGTGTTGACGGGAGTGCAGGGACGCTTGGCTGTTAGGTAGACAGGCAGAGAGGCTTCGGAGGCCATGAAATGTCGTACCGCAATGCACAACGCACCTGAAAGGACGAGCATTGGGCAGTGGGGGAGGGGGGGACGAGCGTGCAAGAGCCCTAAGAGATGGCTAACGGGCAGCGTCCATGTGTTCCGCAGTTCGCTTAGGTGAAGGTTATTGAAATTGGCTTTAAAATGTACGCCTTCGATGAAACATGAAAATTGTCAATACTAACTAAACTCCATTAACACTAGATACTTGGCTGGCCGAGAGACGCCGCATCTTTGGCACCCCCTCCTTCGTGCTAGAAAAGTCACGCCGTGTAATCAGAGCGAAATGCCGCAGGAAGGTCGTATAAAATGCAACGCGGCGTCTGCAGGACAGAGAAGTATCTCCAGAAGTAAGACTGCAGCCGTGGAAGCCCACGCTTTCTTCACAAAAACTGATTTTACGTATTCAGCTCTTAATGTCCACGGGTACATTTTTTCATAATTCAATGATATTATCGTAATAATATTTATATTTTTAGACACTCTATTCATGTCAGGCTAGGTGATGGAGGGACGTGGACGGAGGTTTGGGCTTCTCAGGTTCGTGTCTCTTGTGTTTTTTCTTTGTAGGTATTACCGTTACATGAGAGTTTTCTCTATGAGTGTAGCTTGGCCGATTTCTAGAACCAACACTTATCCTATCTGAAAACCATCCCAACCACAACGACACAGACAGCTTTATCATTCATCCGTCGCCCTCGATACCATCCACCCCACCATCCTCGATACAGTGGAAGGTAACGGCAAACCACACAGTGGGTAACTACCTGGGAAAGGGAAGGACACAAAGGTTTTTGCCTTCTCTCTCGCCTACTCTGAGAAGGAAGTCTACCGCTCCTCACGCACCATGAGAATGTTTTTTGACTCTTTGCTACTGATCTCTATTTAAGAGAACAGACATTTTTATACGAGAAGACAGTGTAGATAGCGAGGCACTGTGTTGTATTAAGTTTTAGCTTTTGGGCAAATTCTAATGAGAATGTCAATAGTGTAATTAACAGAGGTAAACAAAATTGACAGGTTTTCGATGAAGCAAAAACACTGAAGTGATTAGGTAATTTGTAATTTAGTATGTTTTGTGACTTTAACATCTTCCAGGCTCATTTATTTTGTTGCTATTTATTGAATAATTCTGAAAAAGTTTCAAATCATTCATTTTTTCTGTTGTAAATATTATGTAATTTCCCATTTCTTATTCAAGATAAGTTAAATAATTAAATGTATTGCATTAAAATGCCATTAAATATATTAGTCATATATTCATTTACTGAAAATTTTCCACTTTTTCCAAAAGTTTTATTTATTTTTTCTCAAAAATAAACCACAAATAAGTTTTTGGAAGTTGATCAAAGATAAGAATGTCTATCAAATGTAAAAGCATGGCATGTAAATCGATGCACCGCATTGATTTTGTCCCAAAAAGTGCCCTCGCAGGACATGTGTTCGCCGCCCGGGGCCGCACGTGGAGCGTCGCCCATCGGGCGCTGGCTTAAGCTCTGTGCTTAAGCCTTCGCATGCAAATGCGCCGGCGCGCTAACCACACGCCGCGCGCGCATTCATCACCAAGGAGCCGGCGCCCCGCCCCCCGCCCCCCCGCCCCCCCGCCCCCCGCCCCCCGCCCCCCGCCCCACGCACGCTGGGCCCGGAGCAGCCTCTCGACACCTTGGCTCCATGCACTGCCGGAGCTAGACAATTTTGGGCCCGGGCAATGCTGAAACGTACTCCCCCCCCCTAATGAAAAAAGAATTAAAATGTGATAGTGTACCTTATAAGTTATGATTATAATTAACTATTTAAAGTAAAAAAAAATAATTGAAAATTTTATGAAATATAAGACCGCGACCTATAAAATTACAATAACGATTTTTTCGAGTTCTAATTTATTTTTTACTAACTTCTTCCGAATCAGTCCCATCATCAGACCCCAGGACTTGCGGGGCCCTGGGCGATCGCCCGGTCTGCCCATGCCAAGCGCCGGCACTGGCTCCGTAGAAACACCCGTTGGCTCTGCAGCGGCGGTGAACCGGAGATTCTCTTGTTCGAGTCCTAATGATGGCGGATTTTTTACATTCGTTACGAAGCTGGGGCGGATTCAATCAAGACTGCGGGAAAATTCTTGTGGCCGGCTGCTCTGATCCATTGTTTTCCGTGGATTCTTTTCTTTCTACCAATGCTAGGCGAATGCTGGAAGTGTACCTTATCGAACGGTCCACTGACCGAACGCGATATTTCCTTCCTCATCCTTGTCCCCTCCTCTCCCATTATACATTTACACGCAGTACTTTACCACTCATGACAGACCACCAGTCGGGGGTTTAGAGTTTCGTGTTTGGGTAGTAAGTCCAATGCTTGGTGAATGTTGTTATGTGAATGATTATAACTACTACTAATAAATATAAATACACGCCTTAAAATAAACTGTGAGAAAGCATTCATAAAAACAAGACTTCGAATTTGAAATACATTCGACAAAAACGAGACATTCATGAAAGATGCGGTAATCAGAAAAAGCCTTTATCCATCTCATAGGATATCCTTACGTCACAATTTAGAATAGAACATTTTTAAAAATTCAGTTTTGGTTTCAGGTAAAAAGTGTTCCTAGTTCGTTGGTCTGCTCGATTTTTTCATTCTCCCTAAATATGATTAATTATTGTTTCTTATTTAAAAATATACTTTCACAGGATATACATTTTCTTCGTGTTAGAAACGTCAGCTCTGATATCGCAAAACATGTGTGCTGTGCACTGTGATTCTCGTTTGGGTTCACTGTGTGCCGAGTCGACGCTGCTGCCGTATCAAAATTCAATTACAGGGTCTGTTTGCCCCGGTAGCAGCGAGTGCAGAAAGAGCCGCGTTCCTGATACTTGTTCGGAGCGGCCGCTGTGAAGTATCGCCGGAACGCGCCTGCGCAGTGAATTTACCGTGCTCCCGATAGGGAGTGCAAACCATAGAGGGCCTCGGGAAATGAAGTATTAGAATAAAATGCTGAGTGGTGTGTGCTGTCGAATTACAAGCATGTCTGCCGTGTAAAGCGTACGCTATATTGTTTTCAGCATATTATTCTTGGGCCGTGTAAATGTTATTCTTTGGCTCAGGATCCCGTCTCTGTGTTTATGTGCTTCGTTGTTACGTATCGCGTCGCTTATCCTTCGCAGCTTGCTACTTAGGCAATAAATTATTTTCTATTATGTACTTTTGACGAGGGACCACACAGTTCGACTCGTCTTATACATTACGCTTTTCCTATCTGAATATTTGTAATCTAGAAGTGCGGAAGCTCGTGAAATTATTGAATGCTTCTGTAAAGGAACGCGCATGTAGAGAGTTTTGCTTAGAAAACTGTGATTTACGGTTTATTGAAAATGTTGCAAATATACTTACAAATTAAAGTACTGGTAAAACAGTGAAAAAATTTACTGTCTCAAAATAAAAAAAAGTGATCAAATCAAGCGTGTGTTAAAGAATCCATTCAAATAAAGTATTACATCCGTTAAATGTAAATAGTTATTCAAAAAATATCATAATCGTGTGTGTAGAACCACTTACATCCCAGCGCCGTTGCGCTATAAGACGAAACGGTTCTCTTTTTCTGCGTCATATTATTGTGCGCTGAAGACCGTTGAATACCTCTATACTTTGCTGCACTTCATTTGATCGCTGTGCGCTGCCCCGATTCCTAATAAAGAAGCACTTGCCTCTAAGCTCCCTGCACACAGCGTTCACGTCGCTCCGCGCCTCGCGATCGGGCGAAGTGGCCGTTTGCCGAGCGGCCTAGCGATATTGCTCCGCGCCTCCCGACGAACAATAACACGTTGTCGGCCCCGCGCGCGGACGACGTTCGTCCTCATATGCCCGAGCGGAGCCTCCTGCCGAGTGGCTGATGAAGCCCTGGGCGGGCGGTAAGGCGTGCGTTTATAAGGACTGGACGCCCCCACCCACATCCCCACTCCCTCGGCGCGCGGCGCCGCTCTGATTAGAAGCCTCCGCCGCCGCCGCCGCCGCCGCCGCCCCACGCCCCGGGCGATGGGCGGCGCGGCGCATTCCGACGCGCGCGCTGTCGAAGTGTCGCGAGCGATCGCCGCCCTCCGTCCGCCACTCTCCTTTCTTGTGATTGAGGGGTTCTCTCTTCTGCTCTGAGCACTTGTGCCCCGGACCTGAATTCTCTGTGGGATTTTGTTGTTCGTTTGGCTTTCCGGTTGTGTCCGTTCGTTCTTTTCTATATTATCAAGGTCGTTATTTTATTTAATTTGTTTTTCGTATTCTTTCTTCTGCTTGGAACACTTGTTGCTTGTGCTGAATTCTCCCTGAGATTCCGTCGTTCATTTTTAAAGCCGACTATTTCTCCGTCTGTTCGTTACATTTCGTTCGTTGATTTCTCTATTACCGTCGCTTCCTTCTTAATTAATTTATTTATTTGTCATATGCTGTCTCTAGCTTGGAACATTTATACCTTAGTACAGAATTCTCCTTCGTAGTCCGTAGTTTTGGTGCAAATAGAATTGTCTCGTAGTTAATTCTTTTAATTTTGTTTCTTATTTCTATATTATCTTGGTTCGTGTGTTTACTTCTTTGAGTTTACTTTTAACATGTTTGTTATTTAGTTTTACGCTTTGTTTTCTTCTCAGCACGCAAGACTATCCACTTTGTAGTTTTCGATCTTTGTAGCTATCGATAGCTCTCTTAAGTCATACCTCATTCTACACCAACACCCAGCGCAAACCGATGTTTAGGTATTGCCACTAAAATACAGATTTCAGATTTAATAACGTTTCAAAGCTATAGAGTGTATAACTGTTTCGTTGTTGACTATTAAATAAAATGATAATTTAATATTTATGATAGATAATTTGTAGAATATTTTAATCAGTAGAAACTTGAATTGACATGGCATTTAATGATTTTATGACAAAATTCTTTAAGAAATAAACAGTGCTCCAATGTACCCAAACGTTATAACTACATTACTTAAAAGTAATATCTGAACGTTTTACGTGTGAACAAATGATTAAATTTAAATGCAAATGCAACATTAATAACGTGTTTGAACTAATGTGTAAATTTCAACATTATTATAAAAGATTGACAAAACATATAACTGATTACAAAAACATTTAATTCATTATTTCGTATTCAAACAGTATGTTAAGGCAGTGCTGTCCAACTAACATTGTTCTGAGATCAAATTCATATGGTCCCCTGAGGCACTCAGTTGTAGAGTCGGACAGTTGAAATGCAGTCCAAGAACAGACTATAATACATCAGTCATACAAGCACGTGTTCCTACATCGTTGGCTGTTATAGAAATTACAGATAATTGAGGGAACAAAACCAAATAGAAATACAGCATCCAAAAAACAATGGATAATGATGAGACGAAATACAGTAAAAAAGGAAACCAAATAAAGAATTACGCGAGACATACACCGCATAAATGTATAATTTGACAAAAAGCAGAAAAGAATCGGTAAGAAGAAGAGGTAAAAATAAACGATTTCCCCTTGCCCAGATGAAAGTTGAGCGTATGTGGGAATAAAAGATCAAATAAAAATGGCGCAGAGGAAAACTCATTAATGAGTTCAAAAGTAAACCAAAAAATAAAATAAAACGTTCCTTTCCGAAAAAAGAAAAGCAATGAAAGATAGACCGAAAATAATTGATCAAATTTGCGCATCATATAACAAAACAATATCCCGGAAGAACTACGATGCAGGGGGAAAAGTAAGAACATGCTTTTAGAATCATCAGGGAGAACGAACAAAAGAAAAATGAAAGACAGTAGAAGAGCAAAAATGCTGGTTGGCGCGCCCCTCCACACCACTTGCTCGTGCAGAGCGGAGCTGCGGGGGCGGAGGCCGCAAAACCCTAATGGAACCTCGAACAAGGCTCGTCCGCTCCGCATCCTCACCTGCTCCGCGCGGAGGGACTTCGTTGTGACCTTGGCTGTGACCGCCGCAAGACTGCGTTTTTGCACCGCGCTGGCTGTAACTAGACCGCGGGGCGCGTGAGTTAAGAGGCCCACGGCGGTTGCGAGGCAGCTCCGCGCAAGAACGCAGGAAGTGGTTGGCGGGGAGCGCGAGCGGCGAAGACGGCGAGGACGCAGGCTGCTGGACGGAGGCAGGGAGGGCGAAGGCGGCGAGGGCAGAAACGCTAATGAGGATGGGGGCGGGGAGTGAGGTGCGAACAGGGTAATGACCACGAGGGCGATGGAAGAACGCGGACTTTGCAAGGGAGTCAGTTGGCCACCAAGAAGATTGTTTTGTTGAGATATTGTTCTGTGAAAACACAACTCTAGGGTAATGGTCTGAATGATCTCAGTCTTTCATCCAATGTGACAGATGCTCGAGAAGGCCTCCGTTCGTTGGCTGCGTGCTTGCCCCGTGCGGATGTCGCGCGTTCACAAGGAAGTCTTCCTCGTTGGATGGAGCTCAAGCGGTGTCTCCGCCGGTAGGCACGCACTCGCGTAGCGATCCTCCATAAAGCGCCTACTGCTGCCCGCCAAAGGGCCATCTACAGCCGTAAATTCGACGCCAACGCCTCCCTCGTGCGCCGTGAGCGGGTCCCCGCCCCCCCTCGCATCTCCTCTGCCCTTCCCCGCCATGCTCCCCCAACATCCCTCCGGCTCCTGCCGACCACTCCCACCCACGCCTGCCCCCTCTCCGCCCCCGCCGCATCCCACACCTTCCCCCCCTTCGCCCTCCCCGTGCCCGCCCCCTCCGTGCCCGCGCCGCTCTCGTCCTTGCCCCCCCCCCGACCCCCCCACCGTCCTCGCTACTGCCCTCGCTCCCGCCGTATCCTACCAAAAGACCTCTCTGCTCCCGCCTTCATCACACACCGCAGCACTCATTGCCCTCTCTGCCCTGCCCCTAACCTCACTCCCACCGCGCTTCCCCACAGCTGCCCCCAGCCCTGTCCCTTGCCCCCATCCTGTCATCGCCTGCGTCGCACTTCGGCCCTGGCGGCCTTTGTCCCCTTTGCCCCATTCGGCGGCTGTAAACTGATCTCCGCTCGCAAACAGAATGCATTTGGAACTTGACACGTGTGAATGACAAGAAGCAACCGGAAGTAGTGTTAGAGAAAACGTGTCATCAATAAAACCCGATGTGAAAACTTAGTCTCAATTATAAATAAAAAATTAAACATTATTAATATATTAGAAAAGAGTAAATGGAGTAAAACATTAATATAGTTATATTTTAGAAAATATAACAAAAAATATCTATCTGTATTCAAAAGAACGCATTTTCAAGCATATTTTAACTTCTAATTTTTACACTCTTTTAAAAAATTTACAAAATCTGCAATGCTTTTACTACATTATATCTTCTTCCATAACGTTCTTAAAATATGTGCAGACTCCTCTTAAGCGAAGACACTCTTCGTTTCAGTTGTCAATTCGGCCTTTCCTGGAGTAAATCGCCACCTCGTAGTTTTATTTTACGTATATCGTCCAGTTTTCGGTGTCGGTAGCGATTTGAATTTGGGAAAGAAAACATTGTTTCCCATAAGTTTTCTTACTTTCCATCTCGCTTTTCTGTGATCACTTGCGACATCGCACCTGGTGTGCCTTCTTCTTTCACAGAACTCAACTCGGCATTATTGTTCGGGGCGAACTCTTGCAACAAACACAGCGAAGCGAGATGAGAAGTGAGGGAAAAGAAAAGGGGGAAGTTAAGCTGCGTCGCGCAGATTATTAAAAACAGATTCAAATTTCATCCTTTCTACCGCGCGATGGCGCAAAAAGTGGCGGCGAAAAGTTTCACCCTCCGAAGCTATCCCTCCCATCCCGCGCTAATCGCAGCTTCCCCCTCCCTTCGAATCCCCCCCCCCATTCACCTTCTCACTCTCTACCCGCCGGCCTTACGGTGGGATAATGTATTGGAAAAATTGGTCAAAAATTGATTTTGTATTTATTATTTTTTTTCTTTCTCGCTCTTACTTCGTAATAAGAGAACGTTATTTAATCGTGTGTCGGAAAACGGCGAATTTTCGACAGAAAAAAGTTTATTGTCGAGCCCTGGTAACGAAAAAGTGAGAAAATATTGTTCCTATATATAGTAAATTCCTTTCTCTAACACGTAATTTATCCAGAATCCATGTTTTGTGGTCCTTGATACCCAAAATCGATTGACGACAAAACGTCTGTCGGTTCGTCCGTACGTGGTCAACGCTAGTGCCTAGACAGTTCAGTCGATTTTCTTCAGAATTGACATGCCTCGATCGATTTGAACGAATTAGAGGCTTGGGCAGTTTCAAGCTGATATTTTGATTTTTGACAATACTTTACATGCAATCTCAACATTTTCAATTTTTTTTCAGAAATGGCTCCAACTCTTTCGATTCTGTCCTCGGATGGCGTATAGGTCGCTGAAGAGAATGCGTGCAGGCCTTATGTTCGTTGAAAGTCCTGACATTTTTCGAAAATTGGAAAAGTGCAATTTTTTAGAGGCGTCGTCCTACAACCACAATATTGATGATAGAGATGTTTTCCTTAATGAAATCCGTTCTTTATAGATCTTGAAATAAGGTCACGTGCAGTGTTTCGAAAATCTGAGTAGTTTGTATGTAAATTTGCGTGAAATATAGACGATTTGTAATTTTTTTAAACATTGTTTCTCAAAAACTGCTCCACTTTTTTAGGCAATTACTTATTTAACAGTGGCATGAGATCAAACCAAATGGCGCTTCTGTAGCGTAGTGGCTGGCGGCGTGTTAACTCAGAGGATCTGAATTCGAGTCTTGGTGTGGGAAATATTTTTTGCCGGTTGAAAACACTTTTGCGAGTTTATGTGGTAGAATAATATAGCAGGACAGTTATAAATAATACGAGAAAGTATGCGCTTTTGTAACTAACCACTAGTTTAAATTCAGTGGTGATATCAGATAACGTGTGGTAGGTAATCTATAATATGAATTAAGAAATAATTTTTTGTGGTTTGATTATTTCTTAATTCATATTATAATTTTTTGTTACTTAGTAACAACTATACTCATTAGCGACCCCACTCATTTTACAAACATATCGTCACTTAAATAAATAAATCGTTATAAATTACATTCAAATTATTCGAAACCAATATTTGCAATTCTAGAGTGAACTAGAGTCAGATAGAGGTTTTTGAAAAGGAGAAAAATATTCGGGGTTTTAAACGTGTACCTACTGCAAAACCTCGACAGAGAACAATTTTTTGCATCATAATAAAACATTTTCTGTACTAAGTATAAAGGTAATGAATAAAGGTAAGAGTAAAAAGGTAATGAATAACCTGGTTGGCGCAGAGGATTGGTACCATGGCCAAGAGCCTCAAGCCGAAGACATAGGGTGTAAATCTCGCGAAAGGAATTGGTGCTTTTATGGAGTCGCGTGATTGAATTCTTAAACCGCGACGAAAACCATCTGAACCATTATTTTGACCATCAACATTCATGGATTAGTAATCACCTCCATGATGACCCATCTTCCTTCGAACGTATTTGGAAGGCAACCACAAACCTACATCGTAACCAACTGGTAGGTAAAGATATGTCACAAAAACGTAAACCTTTTTTGTCGCTTATGCTCAGAATTTGTATGGCATCCTTCATTATAGCTATAATTTCAAATTCGGTCTTCGCATCCGGTGAAAAATATTGATAGTATATTCCTTTTGCCCAAGACATCAATCCGAGAGACTGTCCGTATTATTTGACTTGGGGGAGGTTGGTAAACTCGCACGGTCTGAGACGTGTTTGAACAGTATTACTCATATCTCATCTCTGATGAAACGCTTATCTTGTCGAAATGAATAGTAATTAAAATTCTTTAACTTTCTGCAATTGCGAGACGGTATGGTGTGAATTTTCGCGCCTCAAGAGTGCACCGACCTCAATCGGACCTGAATCCGCACATTGGATTTAATGGTGTTGCCAAGCTCACCATGCACGGCTGAGGCCGTCCACCACCTGCCTCATTTCCATCAACACCATCGTCGTCGTCGACCGGCTGAGGTGCCACAGGGCATCAACTGATGTCACTGCTGTGTATACGACTGGGGAGGTCGTAAGGTTCCACTTCGGCAGGATTTTCCACTCTAGCTATTTCGCAATGGCTAGGTCGAATTAAGCCGATGTGTGGGAAGGAAATTCAAGTGGCCGGTTGCTCTATTCGGTAGTTTTCCTGTTGTTTCTTCGATCAACATCGGCCGAGTGCCGAAGCAGTACTCTAACAAACGGGCCATGGACCGCGTCCTTTCCGCCCTCTCCTTGTTCTATCCTCACTCCTTGGGGCGGTGCTCCGCTGGTAGGAGATACCGGATGCTGGATGGGGACCCCCTCCCCCCCCACACACACACACACACACAAGCCGACGTGTAGGTCGGCGCCGGCTCTCGCTATCCAGGTAGGGAGTAACACAGCCCCATCTCGTAAAAACATTCACTACACTTACGGTACAAATAGCCTTTGCCATAGTCGCATCCTTAAACACGAAATAATCAATCAACTAACCACAAGCATTGAATAAACAATTAAGTGACTTAAAATTGAAAGAAAAACAGTCCTTTTTAGAATTTGTTTGCCCAGTTGTTTTCCTTTTCCCCCACCGTGAGACACTCGTTACCCCTTCTCGGTGGCTTCGTAGTAATTAGTCGCGCAGACCCTTCGCCCTATCCGCCCTCAGCTGCGCCGCGCTCTCCGATTCACCTTCTTTGCGCAACTTCTCCACGCCTTTCGTGAACCTAAACTCTCGCCAAGTTTATCGTCTTCGTAATTTGGTTTCGTGTTTGGCGTTAGGATTATCGTTTTTACTGAATCTTCTCATGTATACAAGAGAGAGCATCGGGAGACTTATCACAGTGATTTTGAGTTTACTACGTGTTTGGAAGGTTTGTGAGTGTTTATGTCACTTTTATGCTTTATAATGGGAACTGCTTGTTACAGTTTTTTATCTGAATAGAAACAAAACTTTACTACCGTAATTAGCAATGCCACATTAAAAGCCTAATGAAAATTTTGTTTCATAAGTTGGTTGAATTTTGTAGTTGTCTAGAGATTACGAAACAGTAGTACTCAATTATTGATTCCAGAAACGTCACACACCAGTTACGCAAAATGCAAATAACGAATAAATAACGAATTCTGCACCATGCGAATATCAGTCAGCAAATAGCATAGCTGCCGGACTGCTAGCCTCCCGCTTTACCTTTCGTAAGATCGAATGCCGGCTGTGTAAGTTGTAAGGAAAAAGGGGGTTCGCGGCTATTTTCCTCAGGATTCGTTTGTTTTTTTCGTTCATCGCATTTTGTGACCATTCATATCAAATCATAATATTATAATCACCTGTCCATCAAATCTCTCATTGATTTAACTTATGGGCAAAGCTTAGGTGGTGGTTCCAATACAGAAGAAAATGGGAGAATACATTTGAAAGATCAGTTTAGTTTCCTTCAAGAAAATTAACATTTTGGTGTTACTATTAAAAATTGTTGAATGAATAAAATATGCGATTTGGATTCGAACACAGATTTGATTTAATACATTGTTTACAGCACGAACCGACTAAATATAGGATTAATTATATAATGTAACGTTGATGTTATTTATAAGTATGAAAGTTTCAACAAGTCGAAACTCGCCGCTCGAAAACGCAGTTGCAGACAGATGGTCCCAGGAGCGTGTGAGTAAGAAACGATTGCTGTGAGAGCAACGAGTTCTCGGACGACCGATGCAGCGGCCGAGATCAACGTGAAGTGGTGCAGGGAATCGCCGTCGTCGGCGCGGAGTTGTCCGCCGAGGAGCGGCCCTGCCGTGCAGTGTGGCGAAAGCACTCGTCAAACGTTGAAGAAATATTGCATTGTGTACCTTTTATGTCGTCTGTATACAAATACTCAAAGTTCATTTTTGATGTTTTTGCGGTATTTACATCTGTAAGTCACATTTTATATTATTTTAATTAATGAATCGTAGAAGTCATGGAGTTCTGGTGCCTTAAATTATAGATTATTTGGTTTTTCACAGAATAGTGAAAATAAACAGACAAATTTATATTTGAACCTCATATTTTTGTTTGCTTCTTATGAGAAATATTAAATGTATGTAAATTAAAGCCGGTTTTATCCCCTGTCTAGCAAAATTTCTTAAGCGGACAAATGTTACAAAACAACCTTTCTTGACATGTCTGGAAATATTGTTTTTGGATTTAGGAGATTTCATTTGCACTCACGACTTGTATCCTTCTATTCTCAGAGACCTCAAGATATCTTTTTCTCCTAGTAGATACACAGGTTTAACCGAAACCGGAACGTAATGTGCTGAATTTGTGGCCGTTGTTTTCAAAGATTCCGCCTGCGGAAATTTGCCTTTTCGACCGCGCGCCGCCACGAGGGCGCACTGCGCGCCCATCCCTCTCCGTCAGCCTCTTCGTCAGCCCGCTCGCCGGGCGGGCGGCGAGACGTGCGGCAATCACTCGCCGCAAAACAGCACCGCGCTCGTTAACTCCGCGCGGCCTCCTCGGCACAATCCTTCACACGACTGATGATTATATCTGTCACCAATCAAAAAATTGTTGTCTTCGCTCACCGTCCTCCCCTGCAACTTCCATATTCAATCTAGGAAAAATATTCAACCAACACCGAGGAATCAAATCTAGATTCCCAAAGGACAAATTTAAACCACCTTAAAGAGAAATACATGATTTCACAAACTTACTTTTTACTTTCTTTCCTTCCTGTAATTACCCTATTCTCCCAAACATTCAAGCGTACAAAACTATTGATTATTGAGGTCTCCATTGGACAGAGGCGGGATTCAGGGGGGGGGGGGGCAAGAGGGGCAACCGCCCCCCCCCCCAATGTTGGGACACTTTTTTTAAACATTACCTTTCGGTGATCTTCAAATTTATATCATTAGTGATTCACCTTTTCTCTGTATTTTGAGAAGAAATTTAATAATAATTAAGCGAACAATCATTTTATTAAGCTGAGCTAATGCGATACATAGATAGATTGTTGAAATTTTGCTCCATATTATGAAATACGCGGGATGATGCTAAGCGTTACTGTGAATATCCCGTTTTAATAAATCATCTTTCAATTATATTGCTTTTAAAGGTTAAAAATTTAAGTTTCGTACCTAAAATCACGACTCATAACACTAGAATTATAATATCATTACATAAATTCTTTCCATTACACATTTTGTAGCGTTCTTAAATATTTCAAATGCCGAAAAGTAGGTGCTTCTCAGGAAACGTTTCCTTGTAACGCGGTGCGATAAAAATCATGTTTTCTTTAGCATTCTTTGTGATTTGTGGAGGCATGGTCAGCAAACTGAAAATTTTAGTCCGTTGTCCAAGTAGTAAAACGATTTTATTTAACAGATCTAAAAAAAAGAAGAAAGAAATTTGTCGACGCCGCGAAACGTACAAATTCAAAATATGCGCTGAAAAGTAATTTTTCTATGATCCGGCAGTTCTAGCGTGAACATACAGTGTTAGAGGTCAAGAACTGCGCGTTTACATTTTTTGAAAAAAGTGAGAAAGTGAAAATATGCCATTAATGTTGAGTAAAACGGTTTATTATATTATGAATTGTATGTTTTTCCATTATAATGTTTCATATAATGTAACTAATGCATGATATTTGTTTGATGCTAAGTATACACTGAGAAAAAAGCGAACATGTTATCTCAACTTACTATTTTCTGTTCTATTCGATGTTATTATAATAATTTCACTTTTCTGTTATTATAAACGCAAATCTGTTGTTTTAATCATAATGTCGGTTCCATTATTATAACAAAAAGTTCCATTTTTTGGGCCAAAAGAATAATTTTTATTACAAATTTATAACAAACACTAAAAGAGAAACAACTGTTGAACATAAAATAACAGAACTCTTGAAAGCTATTTTCAAAGGGTATTTAAAGTCTATGTGATTTAGAGACGGGAAAATAGTAAAAATGGTTTTTATTTTTTTAACTACATCTCAATAATCGAAACTAGTAGTGCTACAGAATGGCACAGACTTTCTCGTACTTGTTAGTTTTCTAATTTCTTCTGGGTCAGCTTTTCAATCTTGCCCCAACCTCTTGCCAGCTGCTATATATTCACTTTAGCAACTGGATATATTCACTTTTTCGTTGTTAGCCCCCCCCCTATTAAGAGTATTTATGCCGAAAATTCGCCGTTTTTTCACCAATTGCATAACTTTCTCTTTACTGCGTAAGTGGTATCGAGAAAGTACAAATGTTTTTCTGATAGTAAAATAATTTTCTTATTTTTCATATTTTTTTCAATCAGATAAAGTAGTGTTAAGTTCACAAAAAATATACTTATTCTATTAAAAAGACACTTTTCGCGCTGTAGAGGGAGTGGGTGGTAGGTCGGAGGCCAGGAAAAGTTTCAAAAATCCTATTTTAATGTTAGAGTTTTCGTGTAACTGTTCATATGTCATTCGGTTTAGGACAACTTTTTACCATCTTATTCGGGGGGATCCTTTGTCCCTCCCCTCCAATAAAAGTTCCTAAATCCCGCCTGTGCCAGTGGGAGTATCCTCGCTCTCATGTAACAGTACTAAGCTTGTTTGCTAGGTTGTAGTTCATATACAATCTTATAAAGCGCTTACTTCGCTATATAAGAAAATAACGTTTTTAAAAAATTTCCGTGATATGCCATAATGTACCCACACTCATTTCGGGTACCATACGTAGGGACCTACTCTTATTCCGGATGCAAGGTACATAATGATCTCTCATTTCGAATGCAAGATACATAGGGATATATAATATCAATGACGGTGATTTTCACCTGTCCTAATGTTGAAAAAGTTGGCACTTGACACTCGAGGCTTTTTCCGATTTTCTTGTTTTTTCCCTTTCTTTGTTTTTTTCTCTACTGTTGCGCCAATTGTGTTCTTATAATTGAATTCACGTTCATATCTTGTTTGGCCCTGTATTCTTCCAATTTCTACCCATTCATTTATTGCCGCAAAAGGCTTCACGGCGTGCAACTTGTGAGGAAGCGTCAAGAGCAGCCGTCAGCGCTCGTTAGCCGTCTGAGCGGTCTCTTGCGAGCGCCTGCTGCGGCCGCCAGGCATTCCTAACTCTGTAGCACAGTTACTGAGGCTGCACAGCCGTTCTCGACATCTTCCCTCGATCTTAGTTGAACAATGCTTCTACTACTTCGGAGTTATTACAGGTACAAGCTCCATAGCTTTTTCTTACGAGTCCTGGACTCTGCTACTTCTGACTCTACCGCTGGCGTTGTTAACGGTATTATCACAGCTCTGCGTATTCCTATGGGTGTCATAAAATACATCGTGTATCAAATAAATATGTTATGTTCATTGACATGTAATACGTTGTTTTCTTCTCAAAAAACTTTATAAAATCTTTAGAATTGTTTAGAAATTATTATTATAACGGTTTAGAAATGAGAAGGAATTAGAAATATTTCGAACCGAATTCGAGTTTAGTAAACTTAGCACACTAATAACGCGAAAAGCGAGAGGCGTGACACAGTAATGACAGGCTGTGATATATCGCAGTCGAAAATGAGTTTGAAAGTTCCATAGTATTTATGAAAAAAACTGTACACTGTACATAATTTGAAAACAATGTATTTTAGTAACAATTTTAATAAATTAATTTAAGCTTTTCAATAATGCACTCTCAAAATTTATGATTTTTTAAATTATATTTTGTGTCGCTTTAACAGGATGACCATTAGCGAATGATAGTATATGCTAATACATTTTGTGTGAATTATTTTAAAGAAATATATTAAAATTAAAATAAAATTGTACATTGGTTTCAGAGCCATGATTTTTACACGCTTTTTGCTGCCTATGATTTTATTCTTTTGACAGTAACCAGTTTTCGATTTTCTTCTTGTAATTTGAATAACCACTCACCGACATTTAGGAATAGATTGCTCTGTGGCAACGTATAATGGCTGTTTGGCGAACTTGACAGGAAACGCTTCGCTTTTATGAAAATTCTTTCTTGGAATATTGTGAATTATATTTTCTCCGAAGTATTCTTTCTTAAACGGTCCATGATTTTTTCGAATACAGTCCAACGTGCCTGCGGTCTCTAGGAAAGGGTTTTCATCTTTCCTTCACAAAACTATTACATTCACCAAACACATCAGACATAAAATCTATCTAATGATAATTCGTGAGGGAAATAATTTTGTCAAAAAGAATTTAATTTCGTCCCTGAAGCACTTACAGTTCAGTAGCGCTACACAATATTAAGTGGGGGATGTATACACTTGACTCCGATTATAGGCAACTCGGGTATAGTGAACCCTCCGTTAAAGTGAACTTGAGTCACTGGTCCCGTTTCACTTACGCTACAAATAAACATAAGAAGTATCGATTATAGTGCAAGAGGCATTACGATTCTTAGATCTAGAGGACAATGCAGAATCAATTATAGAGAGAGCATGAAATGTGGGAAAGGATCTAGAGAAATTAGTAATGAAGCAAACAAGTGAAAAGAAATTGATTTTTTTAAGGACAAATAAAGATATTGGCATTTTCAGTTCGTGCTGTTAATGTATTCTGCTATATCTCTATGTTAATAAAATAAATCGCAATGAAGAAATTCTGTTTAATTTTGATGTGATCGGATGTAGTGAACCTCGGATATTGTGAACCGAAAGTAATTATTGTCCCCCGAAGTTCACTATAACCAGAGTGTACTGTACTATGAAACAGCACGAACGTTTTCATGAGTGCATATTTCGTTTAACTGAAGTATCAAAATCGCAAATGATGAAGAATTATATTTCATAGAATTGAATTTTGAAAACCCTAAATGTGATGAAAAGAATAATGCAAAATTTCCATTTATTCCAAAAAATAAAATATCTAATATATAAAGGTTTAAGTTGAATTATAAGTTTTACATGTTTGTACCATTTTTTTAAGTTTTGCTATTATATATCACTAGAATATAATGCCATTTAAAGGAACGAATTGCGGTAATGGTTCGAATTAAAAATGTAGTTCATTGCTATGAAAGTACGTTGTCGCTAGTGATCACAGTAGGAACTGCAACAGAAATTAAACAAAAAACTTCTAGTAATTGTGTACTATAAAAAGGATTGTATTATTACGCCTTTTGTGCCACGTAAGCATCGAGCGAATCGGCAACACCGTTGGCCAACCAGTCCACTCGGGCGCTGCGACCGCGGCGCGAGCACTTGACGGCAATTTTCCAGTCGCAAATTGGCAGCGTCGACTCCGGAGCTGCTCCCCCTGCTGCCGTGCGTGCGCGCTCGTCCCCGCGGCCACGCGTGCGTGCGTGAGCGCGAGCGTCGCCTCTGGCGTCGAAGCGCCGCGCGACCGCTCCTTCCAGCCGCTTACGCGCGCATTTTGCGAACGGGGAGCTCAGAAGCCGCGGCGGCTGAAAATCGGACAGCCGCCGAATACACAAAATATCATTGTCTTTCTACGTCTAGAATTCCAACATTCGAGAAAACCAATGTTGAAAGATCTTGCCAATGGTGCTGTTATGGAGGGACAATGTTTGCTTTCTCGAAAACTTCATGTTCCCCCTTATAGGGACCAAGAATCTTTGTACACTAGATATATATATATGGAGAGGTCTAAATGAATGATAACTCAAAAATTGGCCATGAGTTATACAATACCGCTGGAGCCACCGGAATGTGAACTAAGCCATCGAAAGCCATCTAAGCAATCAAGGCCTAAGGAAAGTTCGTAAGAAATCGTGCGAATTATGGCTCGTCTCTGCAGCTCATGAGTTAGGACAGTTGGGCATAAACCAGGACTCGGGTTCGATCCCCGGTCGTCGTGACTATTATTGGACTTACTAAATATGCAATTGCATGGTTCCGTAATTCCCCAGCTCTTCGATTGGTCCATCTCGACTTGGAATCCTAAAGGTTCCCTGCATTACTGGTACGTTGTGGCTCCCGTAATAGTCGTCAGGGAGCACGACAACATTGCCGTTAATTTTTCTTTGTTAGTTGAATCGTTTTCAAACTAACCAAATACGTAATTTGATTAAAACGAGTATTGTGGGAAGATTTAATTTCGCGAGACATTTAGCCCCGATTCTTTTGCATGCCGCAAGTTTAGCACAACTTCTGATTTATTTCATTGTCCCCGTTGTCGCCGAAACTTGTCCATTGCCCATCGCGTCATGGTCTGAATTGTTGCTAATTTTCAAATGTATCACCACATTAGCCACCAACGCTATCAACTGCTTTCGACTCCCGCGTTCTCCGACAGAATCCGATCAAAGGAGGTCATTCGTATTTGTCCTTTATTTGTGTGAGTATCTGAGTGAATATAAGGGATATGCCTAGAACATTGCCGGAGAATTCACTTTTGTTGAGCACAATCATGATTTGGATACTACAAGCGTGAGATATTACACTGAGGATTTTCCTCCATCAAAAATCGAACCGAACAGAATAATAGAATCAACATTTCAGAGACAAGAAGTCCAAGAAATCTGCGATAATGAATTTTAAATACTTGTGTAAGCAACGTGAACCAGAACGTTTTCGTGTCGAACCAATAAACGACAAACAAACGTAATAATATCCATTACCAAGTTTTCACATTTCCGTTTTTAACTTGTATTCCCACATAAGATAAGGAAATACTCTCCGAAACGTATTCGGTGTGCTTCAAATATAAAATACATAATATGCATCATACTTAATTCCTTGTACCTGATAATGTAATTCCACATAATTTCGGCTGAAAGCATCAAGTTAATAACAGACATCTTATTTGAAATTGTAATATAATTGAATTTTTTTTGTTTTTCATCGTTCATTACACGGTCAAATTTATTTTCTTCTATAGTGAGTTCTTCGTGACGTCAGGTATACCACAGGGCTCACATTTTGTGCTATTTCTCTTTCAGCTATAATTATCCTTTAGTTAAAAATGCTATAGAGCGTGAGTGTTTAGGCGGTAACGTTGCCGCGTCATCGTTGCCCAACTCCCCGGGGTCGCAGCCCCACCTCGCCTCTAGAGACGCAGCATCCACTACGTCACGTTCCTAAGACGCAGTTGGGGAACAGGGAAATTTCCGCACTGTATTGCAGCGGATTATTAGTACTGCTACGTCGCCCTCGTCTATTTTCAGCTGTCTACGGCGGACGGAGTCACGACCTCCTTTGTTCGACTCGTTCTGTCACTGAATGGCTGTCACTGTCTTGCAGTGGAATTCAGTGTCGCTCTTCGGTACCAAGAATCTATTTTGATATTTCGCGGATGTACTCTCCCGTGAACGAAAAACTAGTTACCTCGGACTCTTCTAGTACTTGTACAAATGTTTTATGTGCCCAGTTACAGCCGTCGAAAAACTGACAGGTTTTCTTCGATTGGTTTTACATGTTATTCGCCACCATCTCTAGGCTAGGTCTTGTAGATGTTGGAGTAAGAACAGGTTCCGACGACCTGTTATTTATTATTCATGCTGCACGAAAGACCATGACCGCCATTTTCGTTGAAAGACTACACCCTGCCTCCCTGGAATGCAGATCTTGCTTTTTCCGCTAACCCAAAAAATTTTAATGGCGCCATTAATATTTCGCAAAAATGTGAGAACTTTGATGGAATTTTGTCGCGTATTTTCCTTCTAATTAAATTGAACTAGTTTTGCTTAACAGCGTTGATCGCGGTCAGATTAGATCATTACAATACTGATTATTAAGTAACATGCTCATATTAATAAAGTGTGACTGTCGAAGAGTAATTCAGTTCAATATTGCGCGATGTAATGTTCCTTTTGAATTTTGAAATAATATCGTCTTAATTTTCGCGCGAAATTCTCACTAGTATCCCAGGTTTTAAAAGTACGAAGACCTCTCTTTATTTTCTTGTTGCATTATATTTCGTTATCCTTTATTGCTTTTCTCCTCGCCTCTACACATTTGGTATTGGAATTACTGTTATTACAAACAACAACACCCCGTTTTCTTCTACGTAACCGGTCTGACCCGTCCTATTTCTTGTATAATTTCCCCCTTGTCTAATATCATTAGAGTAACCTCATTTTTCTACTCCTCGCATCATTTTGCATGGATTAACTCTTAATACCTTGACTTCCTGTATCATATCATCTTATTATTTTCACATCATCCAATTATTTTTCAAATTCCATCTGCCGTAATCTATCGCAATACTTAATCAAGCGCAGAGGTTCAATCCTTTACCATAGGAATGCAGGTGTATATCACAACTCCCATTCGCCAAAATGTCTTACTTATGCATCATTATTTATGCAACCAATCACCCGCTTAAATCATACAAGTCGTTCCAAAAATAGTTTATAAGTATTGTGAGATACATTAATCTCATTGATACAAAAACGGTATGTATTTCTATTGTTTCCTTAAAATGTCTAAGTTATAATCCAAATTCTTAAGTCGTTTTGGAACAACAACAAAATTATTCAATATTATTATTTTAATAGTGTGCAAACTTAATAAATACATTTAAATACTTTTTTAAAACTTGATCACGGTTGTTAGAAACGTGTATCATTCATTGTCTGGTTTGTTAATTCAACTTTAACCTAACAATATCACGAGATATTTTTGTTGTGCGTAACTACTTTGGGGGGGGGGGGTTGTCACTTTCTCATATGACTAGATAAGTTCCCATCCCATCCCATCAGTTTTAACCCACATATTCATATAATGTCGTACGAGACTTTTCGTTGTGAATATCTTTCTTGTCTCTTCGTCCACGGTTTCCTTAGCCTCGTCCACACTTGCAAATCTTTGTGTAGCGTACTGTTCGTCGAAAATATTTGCGGCGAAAAGTGGAGGTTATCGCCACGAAAATATTCCTGCCGCGCGTCGTGCGTCCGCGCTCAATGTGAATGTCGCGTCGAAAGCTTTTTTCATCAGCGGCAACTCGTTTTTCGTTATGAAACGGTGAATGAAGATGAACACGATGCATTTCTTTACGGTAGTGAACATTTGTAAGGGTATGTCGCCTTCAGTAAACAGTACACACGTTCCATACCATGCACACTACAACAGATTTGCGACGCCAATGCCCTTGATGTGCGTGGAAAACTGACTCAGCGCATCCTGCGTACGTGCCGCATACAGTCCCTCGATGTAGAGTAGCGCAATCCTGCACCGCCGGTTCATGTCCAGTCCAACTGGGAGTGAGTTGGGAACCACCAATCTTGAAATGATTGATCATGATGATGATGGCTAAGCCATCGAAAGCTGCTCTTATTGAAATAAATAGTATTGTTGACAATGACAACGCCTTCAATCATTTCAATTATGTAAATGTCAACTATAACTCACCACTAAACCAACCACCAATCTACCAAAAACCAATAAGAATATAATGAAACTTTCCTTAACGCCTTCCATTGTTATCGTTTCTCCTCAACCCCTAAATGCTGCCTGGCGAGGCTATAGGATGATGTGATATTAAATTACGGCGGCTGCGCTACTCTCAGTATCTAGGGACTTGAGCTCCAGGCGGCGGAAATTTATGCGTGCGTACTGGAGCGTCCGAGACTGGAGGAGAATTCGGCTCTGATCGGCAGTTTTACGGTTGTTGTTCTTTTTCGATCAACACCAAGCGAATACTGGAACAGTACCCTAACAATCCGGCAACGGACTGCACGCGGTCTTTCCTTCCTCTTCCTTGTCCTATTCTCACTCCCTACAACACACAAAGAAAATTTACTGTACATACACTACCACTCGTGTCGGGAGACCAGGCGACAGCTTAGAGCTTGTTTCGGCTGAGGCGGTGCCCCTCTGGAGGGGTATACCTGGTCGGAGAAACACTGCAAGCCGGATCGGATCGGATTGGATCGGTACCGGATCTCACCATCCACTAGGAGGAGATCGCCTCCACCTCTCGTGATAAAAAAAAACCTGCCTACACTTAAAGGACTAATGTCCGTAGCAGTTGACGCGACCGGAAGCATCGTTCGGCGAACGATGGGAACATGACGGGAATTCCTTTCGCTCGCGCGGAAGTTTACGTTGTGCGCGGCATTCAGCGTATACTTTCTGAGTACGTACGTGGCTTTTCACACCGCCTGCGGAGCGCCGGGCCGGCACGGAGGCCCTCGCCACGCCAGAGTCCTCGTTCGCGGAACCGTCCTCGAGGCGGCGGAGTCAGTGCGGCTGTACTCGGAAGCCCCGCCCCGCCCCGCCCGTTGCCTTTACGAGCGCCGCCGCCGGCCGGGGCCTAATTGCCGCTGTAAAGGCCCCAGGAGGAGCCGCGGCGGCTGCTCCCGGGCGGCGCGCCGGCGCAGGGCGCTGCGAGTGTGCTCTGCCAGCAGCCTTCACAAATAAATACGTAAATATATACTGGTATTTTTAACCATGATTAAAGAGCGACTTTAAATAACCCTTTGCCTTCTCTACAGTATTCGCGAAAGGTTAGGTCTGAAACGGGAAAGCGGAAAAGACTTAATTCTCCTCAGTGAATAAAGGTTTGTTAAATGGCGTGTCATGTAAAAGATAATTTCTAAAATATGCTTTGCCGACAAAACCTTCAAATATACAGATATATGCCTGTATTTTTAAATATTTTTAAGGTGGGTTTAATTGCACTATTCCTTTTCGCTATTGATCGCGGAATGTTATGTCCCGAACGCGAAAGCTCCAGAAACATACTAATTGTGTGAGTAAATAAAAGCTTTGTTAAATTGCTTGTCGTATTATACAAGATTTCATTTTTGAACAACGCGAATTTAGGTTTCTTACGTACTTATCAAGGAACGGCTCGCAGGCGAAGAGTTTTTAAAAGAAAGAATCTAAAGTATCGGTTTTTTCTGAACTTTTTTTCTTCTGAAAAAAAACTGCAAACGTCTGCCAACAGAAACATCATAGAAAAGGAAAGCGTTTAAACGATATTTTATTCACATATTGTAATAGAAAATAAATGGCTTTAAAATCTTAGACAATTTGAATTTTTATAGTGGATGGTAAAAGCAAAATTATGAGTAAATGTAAATAGGATATTCCCAAGTAAGAGCATCAGACGTATTTACCAAAAGGACGTTGTTAACGAAGCGGAGATACTGCTGTTTTGGCAAAAATCGATACAAGGTGTTTCTTTAATACTGGCGGAAAAATCAAGTTTCTGATCTGTTATTAATGAGGAAAATGAACAACAAACAACCTGAGATTTTATTTATTCTTTGAGTATATGTATCTCTCATCTTTTGATGTAAAAAAAAGTGCTTTAAAACCTAATATTATAACCTTACTCCAAAAAAGAACAGCTTTTTAAATTTTCAAAATAGATTAGTAAAATACTGTTAAAATAATACAACATACAAATCCTTTCCTTGTAAAACACTATTAAAATAATTTCCATGGTTTTTGCAGACTGTCATAAGATCAAGAAGCATGTCTCTCTTTCTGTTTCTATGTCGTCTCTGATGTTTTGATAAATTTATAATATGCGTATTTTCTTAGTTTCATGAAGTTTTTTCGAATTCATGTATTCTCATTTTCTATTTCTTTTCTGCGATTTGTCTTGTACAAGTAGCAAAAGTTGCTAAATTTTCATAAAATTCCCCACTTTGTATAATTTATTTTACTTATTTCACAAAACATTAGGCTCTTTTGTGGATATCTACATTTTTCGATTTCTCTAGGGACTTCACTACTTTCAAGTCAGTCTCGTGGAGTTAGTATAAATCGTACACTTTGAAATGTGTACATGCATTATAAAAAGATGATTTGCGTACGTGGCAGGTTATTAACCTAGATTTTACAACAAAAAGTCTACGAGAAGTTGTGAAAGTTTCTTATTGCTCTGCTTGACGGGCTTTCTGGGACGAACGACGGTAATAAAAACAGAGAGTAAGTGAGAGCAGTTGCGAAGTGCTTGCAGATGTGCCACAACGACCAGAGACTGGAGGCAGGTTGTGCACCAATCCACCATCATTGTACCAGCATTGCACCATACAGTTGAGATTCATTGCACATGCGCAATCTATCATTACATCTAAGAGTTAAACATTTCCATCTGGCGAGGATATATTTTGTCTTCACTGAAATAATTACGGTGGAGACATTACTGTTCTAGAGAATACCAATATAGAACTGAAAAGAAAAGCGTTACAATCTGGAAATTCCTACATCCTCGTAGAATAGTCGAAAGTGCATTACCTCTGAAGAAGGACACGAAGGAATTGCTGAAACATTCGCCCAGTAGCGCGGTGCCGCCGGACTGTCAAGAATAACTCCCCGATGGTGCCTTTTGGTTGATTAACTGATAGATTACTTTGTGTTTCCGGGCGCGTCAACTTCTGTGGTCATTACTCCCAGACGTGTAGTTGCGAGATTTCTCGCGAGAAGTCGGAGATCCTCTCCCGAGATATCAGCACCGACCTACACGTTGGCTTGTAGGTGTTTCTTTCCTTCCTTCCTCCACTAGCGAGGCATCGTTCCGGTCGGGACAAATTCTGATCTCGCGAGAAGTATGGCGTTTGTGGTAGTGTAGTGCATGTAAGTGTGTGTGTGTGTGCGTGTTTAAGGGGAAAGGCTGTGGCAAGGACGAGGAAGAGAAGATCACGCGCGGACCGTGATCCATTTGTTAGTGTACGTCTCCGGAATTCACGTGGTGTTAACCAGAGAAACCACGGAAAACTATCAGAGCAGCCGACTGCTACTTTCCTTCTAATAGCGGCTCCATTCGCCCGAGCTATGTAGCTAAAATCCACCATCGTCGGGACCTGAACCCTTGGAGCTTGTGGTCAGCGACATTGCAGCGGCAACAGTGTTCCCCTAAGCCATCCCAGCCGGTCGTCTCGAATAAAAGAATTACATCCTAGGCATTACTAGTCTAAAGAAAGCTAAGCCACGATAGCCGAGAAAAGCATCACAACGCTGAAAAATGCGTAGATCAGATAGCCCCAAATGTTTCTCAGCTGGAAACGAGGTACAGTAGAAAGACGTTTGCCAACGACGCGGCGTCTCTGTTCGTTGTGGAAGCAACCCCGTGGTCCCCGTGGCCGCGCCTGGAGGCCCGGCGAGGGTGGGGTGGGGGCGGGGGCGGGGGCGGCAGCGGCCCCCAGGCACTTAGCGGTGGTGCCAGGGGCGGGCGCGAGGGCGAGCGCTAATAAAATAACGCGCGCGATGGAGGCAATAACCGCGCCGCGCCGGAATGACCCCCGCCGCCGCCCATCGCGTTTCCGGGAGCGTTCGCTCCCCCCCCCCCCGTCCAACACCTCGGCCCTTGCCTCTTCGGCCTTTCGACCCTGCCCCTCCCCCCTGCCAGGTCCCGTCCTTGCCAGCGGTCCCCCCCCCCCGCAGCTCCGACATCCCCGCCTCCCACACCGCCCCCACCGCCCCCGCTGCTTCCACCGTCGCCGCTATCGCCCTCCCATCCCCGCTGCCCTTTTACGGAGCTTTTCTCTGAAAATCTTCCCTCCCGACCTCGCTTGCCACAGCTTTCTAAGCACATTTGTCATTCTTTCAGGACGCCTTTCTCGTCGTATCCAGATAAAAGCTTTGCCACCTCTGCTTTCCGCAGCGTTAGTCCATGCCTCTTCAGTTCCTGAAATTCCGCTGTTCTTTCTTCATCTATTTTCCGTGCTTCTTGCTTCCTATCTCTTCCGGTAACGCCACAAATACATTTTTCCGCTGCGGTCTTCGCCCCCCGCCCTGTCTGGCCCTCCCCGCCTTCGTTCGGTCACCAATGCCGCTTCCCCTGCCCTGCTACTTTCGTCGACTCCACTACTCGGAGATGTTGCCCTCCCGGAAGCCTTAGGGTCGTTGCCGGCCGTCGCCGCGCTGTTAGAGCTCCTAAACATCGACTGCGCGCGCGCGCGCGTGGGGCGAAGGCAAAGGGCGAACGTGGGAGGTCCACATGGAGCAACGACGCAAGGGCGACGACACAAAGTGATGACAGAGCAAATCCATCGATGTGGTCAACGAATATTGTTTAAGGTAGCAATATTTACTACCAAAAATGTTGACAGACTTAGGTATAATAATAAAGTATACTTCATAGTGAATCTACACATTGCACACTGAACGTAATTTCGACCCTATGATTCTAATAAATAATATTGATTCTAATAAATTATAATAAATTTAATAATGAAATATACTTCATTGTTGTGCATACTTCATTACCAACGTTTTTTAAAATTAATACTACTATAGTAAACAAAACATATGTTAACTACGAAATTAAAGGCGGTCTCTGACGTTTGGACTATGTTAGGTTGTATAATAACCCATCCGTCTATTTCTGCCGCATTGTTCAAAATAGTTGAATTGAACAGCAGCCAGAAATGATAGTCTTTCGAATTCGAAGAACCCAAAAATGTTCGGCGAGCGCGAAAGACCGACACTGTTGCCGACATTACATGAGGAGATAAGAGAGCGGAAGAGCGAAAGATGAAGTTATCGAACTATCTACCGCAAAAGGTGTGATGAAAGAAACAAATGCACCTTGTGTGTAGCTTGTAACGCGGAAGTGTAAGATAAGTAACTTTGCCACAGTGTTGCATATTTACGTGCGTTCGCGCAGGTTGTGTATTTACGTGCGTTAAGCCGCAGGTTGCCGACTGACAACAACACTAACGCGATCGAAGAGCACAAAGTTCTTCCTGCAGAATGTAGAACGGGAGTTTTCAAGAGGAGCGTATGACGAGGCCGAGACGATGGGAAAACTCATTAGAAACGTCGATGCCTAGATTGACTGGTTGCTCAGGCGTATGAATTTAATCATGTCTCTGAAACTAATCTTCCTCGGATGCTCACAAAAGTTGCACGAGAAATACTTAAGAGTCGGTTAGTACGTGAAATATTTATGACAACTTTATTCCCGATAATTGGTTTTTGATATTTTATTGCTGTTTCGCTTAAACTCATTTAAGGTCTGTGTGAATTTAATTAGTTTACATTCAAGATCTCAACAAGTCTTCTATTACAATGATAATGAGTGCAAGCAGTATGAATTACCTTGCAAGAGAAGAAACCATTTCAATCTACCCTATATATTTTTTATATTGCTCTCATATAGAGAAATCAATATACACGAAATGTATTGATGTTTTGCGTTTTTGCGCAAAAAAGAACAAAAAATAAACAAACACGAACTGTGAACCTTAAGCACCACGTGTGGGCAATTAAATCATTATTCTAAAATTATTTTATTAGTGTGTAATAATGATCAAATTCGTTTGAATAGTCCAGTCAAAAGATATCTGATCCAGGAAAAAATCCGGAAGTTTTTTCTCTCAACTGTTCTATATGCTTTTAAGGGTGCTGAATTCGATTTTGATGTTTGTCACCTCAAAAAAGGTTGGCTTCGCGGAGAAAATTGCAACAAAAAAATTTGACATTTTGCTGTGTTTTTAGTTTCCCGCTTATATCTTCAAAACTATGAGTTTTATCGAAACAATTGTTATTTATCGAAACAACAACTTACAAAATTAAAGTAGATAAAATTTTCTATAAAATGCATACATTAACTTTAGATTTATGAAAAACGTTTTAGGCGCTAGAGAGCACTGAAAAACGGTTAATTTTTGTGCCTCTGGCCAAAGAAGGAGAATAGCTCTTTCCAGCTATCCTATCCCACGGCGGCGCTCTAGTTTCACTTCATCACGCTTGAAAATAAATATTGTGAACAAATAATTGGCATTGTTAAACGATACTTATAGAGTCAGTTGGGACGTACTTGCTCGCCCGGAGTATCTGTAAATCCTCGACACATTCAAACACGAGAGGTACGCGTGCTTTAACTATTTTTGGATGTGGAAGAAAAATCACCTTCAATCGCTTTTATCAATTCTTCAATGGTGAATTGGTAGTCCTCGTCGCAGTTATGAAGAAAACTAAAAATAGTTTGCATCGCTGATTCTAAATCATCCATGCAGGGCCTGACTATGATTTATGTTCCTGTCTTGTTGGAGGGCTGATGCAGTGCTTTCATGCACATCACAAAACATTTGCATCAGTAGCTAACAAGTAATTTACAGTCTACGCAATATAGTATAGAACGTCCAAAATCATTACGATTTCTCGTGAGTCATAAAACAGTTTTTCTAACAGCTAATTTCCTCACAGTATACTAAATTTCGTTTTCAGGGAAGCTTTTTGGTTTTTTTCTTCGCGAAGGCTCGTGGTGCCTCCTCCCCAGAAATAAAACAATGAGTTTTGAAGACGAAGTAAAGTGTAGAGGTAGGCTGTTGAAGTGATTCAGCCTCTTCTTGAGCTCTCTTAACGTAATAAAAAATCAATTTTTCTTTCCTATGTTGCCGACTATACTTATCATGTTCTTCAATTTGTGAGTTACATTTAAATGAAAAAAACTTACCATTCTGTCGCCTCTCTCTGGATTCAACGAAATATCCCAATTCCCTTTCTTTTCAACGTTATATCATAATCTCCCCCTGCAAGCCATTATGCACACGTAATAAAACTGCACATATTACAAGTTATTATTATTTTACAATGAGTTCGTGATGTGGTTAACTATCTTAACGTTGACTTACCGATCTCGCACCAACGCATAAGGCTGGGTTATCGCTGAAGGGTAAATCACACGCTGGTGCGTGGTGTGCGATGATATTTCAGGTGCAGTTGGGAGCCGGCGCATGAAGTTCTTCGTGGAATAATATGCACATAATTATAGATTTCCAAAACTTGCTACGAGAATCTGCGTATCACGCGCGAGAATCTGAATCGTTGTTTTCTTGGAAATTATAGTGTATATCGCTATTGAAGCTTTGCAAAACCGCATAATGTAATGGTAACAGAACTATCTTGAAAATATCAGCTGGAGGAGAGAAGATAGCAGTAAAAGAGAGAGCAGGAGATATTTTGTGTAAGAACCAGAGGTATCGTTTCTCAGTATTTATTATGTTTGCTCGGATCAAGTCTCTTTCTCCGTTGCAACGTTACATCTAGTAGAGCCAGACTCAATGCACACCTGTCAATGTAGCCCATCTCTCCACACCCTCTGTGATAATGTTTTTAAAAGGATACGATTTATCATTGTTTTCTCCATAGATAATTACTTAAGTATCGGCAGATCACTGACATGGATATCTTGTTTCCACGTCAGGGCTAATAACCAGATAACTAATATTCGTGAATGAGAAAACAAAAATCACACTTTTATGAAATGGACCGTACACCGGCAGTTGGATATAATCGCTGTTGTCCGCTGATTCCTTACCCTCGTTTTATTCGTTAGTGATACTCTATTTCTTTTTTAACTTGAAGTTTGCGCTTCCAAGCATCCATGAAATTAGGGCCCTTTTGAGAACCAATTGACTGGACTACAATAAGTTTGCGATTATATATAATTCCTTAAATTCCCAGTTCCCTGAATTTTTATACATTAACATATTCGAGAAAATTGACAAACTATTGAAAACCTTATTCTCAATATTAATTTTTTCCAAACTAATAAATATACATCTGAAAACTTTAAGTATGTCAGACCCTGCCTTGTAAGAGATGGAACAATAGTAATTCCCTGAAAACGCCAGAATGGGTTCGGGTAGTGTACGCCTGTGGAGTACTTAAAAGCAGCTTGGTGTGCAGTTTTGTCGTGCGGGTTGCAATCATCAGGGGCTATGAAAAAGACAACTTAGTTGCTGATTCTGAGAAGTGTAAGAATTCATAGATTCCCATCTTTTGATTTTTTTCAACCTTTTGGGGATCAAGTAATACAAAAATAAATTGAGTCATGTCATGTATTAACGAATCAGTTTTTCAATCTAACAATACATACACGCACAAACACAAAACGAAAAGAAATTGCTATTTTGTTAGGTGCGAGAAGGATTCAGCTTAGAGCAATCCATCTTGTGTTATCCTGCAGAGAAGCAACTGTAATTAAATGCAAACAGCGTTCACTTATTGTAGAAAATCAAGCAATGGTACGCAATTTGTGGAGTTTTTCAGGCACTTCCTAGTGATCAATGGTAGAAGATCGAGAAAATGTTTTGTTACAAAACTCAGTGCGTTTTTGTATGCTGACAGCCTGGAGGAAGGAATAGTTAATATGTTGAGCTAGCAGCTTTTCAGGAAGAGTAATGGGAAATATTCAAGACAGATTATCCGTTATAACACTGAATGACATTCAGCCTGCTCATCAAAACCCATTACCCTAAGTCTCCCGAGCTGAAAGGTAGTAAGAAAGTGTTTAGGGGACCACTAAATTTGGTTTCACAATGCTTTAGAAATGAACGAAACAGATAGAAAGCCAAATGATACTAAAGGGGAATATTGTGATGCCAACGTGAGGAATAAGGAGGGAAAAAATAAGTTACAGCAATGTTATTTGAGAGTAATACTCATGTTTAAAAAATGATTGTTAAAAAATAGGAGAAAAGGATCTTGATAACTCCAACATTTATTTATTTATCCGACTAATCATTATGGAGTTTCTATCTCATTGACGATCGAAATATAGGAAAGAGTTGAATGTCGCTACATGAATTACAAATTTAGTTTTCATCCTACCTACCTATCCACGGTTTATTTTACGTCATAGTGTTCAATAGTATGTGATACCTGTTTTGTTACATTAAAGGGATTTTTTTCCTCCAGGAACTTTAAGAGAATCTTGTAAATTCATTACCACCTGATAGTTTGTATGAATTTCCAGCGTTCAATGAATTAAGTTTTGTATCTAAAAATGAACGGCAAAGAATCATCTATTTTCTCTACCATATTTCTGTATTTTTCCACATTACGAATCACAATCACCTCGCTTTGGGCAATTATATCATAATTAAATAACCCGAACGTCGTGCAATCTGCTCCTTGCATATTCAGTTTTCCGGTTTTCATCATTCTTGCACATCTTCTTGAACATGCCTCCTACAGCTATTCATCACCATAATAGTACAATACCAGGTACTAGGAGTTGCATTCTTCACTTTTTTACAGCGGATCCGTGTCTGCGTACATGGATTACTCCAATATCGCCACGTGCTAGGTAGACTATATTCGATGTAATGATTTAATTAAATACGACGAAAAATGCAGGAAAGGAATTCGGTCTCTGCAAGGAACGACATTCACATAATGTGAAAGGTTGTCATATTAAAGTCCAGGTGTACGTAATATTATCTTATTAAAAATATACTAAAAATAAAATAACATACACAATTTGAAAGACATAATGTTGACAGCAACACTGTAATCTTCACATTTCAATTCTCACTAACAGTATATTGTAAATCAACTTGAGAACGCATTACACTTACTCCCTGACGATCGAATCGAACTATCTTCATTTTCCATGCTTGCATTACTTTGGATTCTCTCCTGATGTACGATACACACTCACAAGTGGTCAGTAGTCTGGCGATGATGTAATACCACCGCTCCTGAACGAGATATGACTTTTAAAGCGGAGGATCCAGCAACAGCACTGCACATGCATATTCATAGAAGCAGACGTGCGTGTCGACCAACGCTCCCCATGACCACAGCTCTCACCGCTATCACCTCTCACGCGATGTTCATGTTTAAAATGAATGAATCTGTAACTGTTTCTTCGATTTCGTATCAAATGTAAACATTTCATTGAATGTATATACATCAGACACATTCCGTTACTAAAATAAGCCGTACGAAATTAGCTCTTTCTATAAAACGGTTGGAAAGAAATACTGTAATTATTAAGTTTCCCGTTCGAAAAACGTACGTTTTGTATTTCACACGGCACTACTGCCTTAGCGATCTCAGCCATCCTGATGGGCATGATTATTATTATTACTATTACTATTATTATTATTATTATTATTATTATTATTATTATTATTATTATTATTATTATTTGAAGTTCGTCTCTGCTTATAACGTCTCATTTGACACGAGCGTATTTATTTTAAGTGCATCATAAATACCTTTCATTCTTAAGATTTTTAAGCCCCGCTTAGAGAAGCTGAAGAATATTTACTGTTCGGCTTCACTCGACTAGAAGACTCTTAGTTGTGATCCAGCTACCTTTTCACCCCTTCCACCCTCTGCGCTCAGCCATGGAAAGTCACAGCAGCGCCGCTCCCCTTGTCCGCCCCTCGCAGAGGCGCGGCCTTCGCGGGTCCTTCGGGGCCGATTGCTGTAAAATGCGTCGGCGATTCCCTGCAATTTGACTTGGCGCTGGGGGAAGCCCCTTCTGGAAGCCGGAATACCTACCGTCTTGGCTTCTGTCTCCTTTCGCGTATTCCTCTTACCATGTCGGCTACTTGTTGTTCCATCGTCGTCACTTGTATATTCTCATTAATCGTCCCATCTCGTGGCGTATGGTCTCGTTTTGTGTACCCTTCCTTTCTCTATCTTCCCCATTATTTTCCTGTTCCCTCTCATTCTCGCACTCTTTCTCACTTTTTACTTTCTAGTATACGTATTTATATAGGGAGTAATGAAGGTAGTAAAGAGAAAGATATGTAATGATGGGGCGCAAAGTGTCATTTTTCGAAACGAAAACTCGTTTTGTGGATCCCTGATACTGTAAAAGAGGATTTTTCTTTCTCCTTTGTATATTAAATTACATATATGAGCCAGAAAAACACTCCTACGTCTTGCTCCTTTATATATTAAATATCTAATACTTTGCGTAGTCTCGTTTTCTTATTGTAATCTGTTCTAAAAATAAGTTCTTCAAATAAGATCGTGTACAATTTTTTACAAATACGAGTAGTTTTCGCAAAAATTTTTCTTGAAGTGCAAGCTGTAATTTTTCCCCAAATATTGCTCAAAATTTTAATTTGAAGAAATTTGAATTTTTTTCCTCACATAAATTAAAGAACACTTAAAAGATGGCGCGGGTCTTATTTTCGTTGAACTATCTGAATTTTCGAAAATCGCAAAAGTTAGGAATAATGCGCGAAATAGTGTGCTGTTGCAAAACGACAATTTCTATTCTGCTATTAGGGGACCGAAAAATTGAGAAAATGTGAAAAAGAGTCTTTAATTTTTTTTAAGTAGAAGGAGGGCCGAGGTGGATAAGAGCGAGTACCGACTCAGCGCTTCGGTCCAAAGGGTCCCGCCTTGATATGGTTGTTTGTCCCTTGACTTTGAATGTGTTGTCGCGGAGGGCCTCGCGTTCCGCTGACCCATCGGTGTAGAGGGTAACCGGCTGTTGGCTGGATAAAAACCCTAGAAAAAGTAGTAGAGTTTAGTAGAAGTAAGAAACTAATTAGTGCGAGAACGTATGTGCCATTCTCAAGCACTACTTGTTCTCTCTCTCTCACTCACTCTCTCACTCACTCTCTCACTCTCTCGCTCTCTCGCTCACTCACTCACACACACACACACACACACACACACACACACACACACACACACACAAACACTCATGATTTCTTCATTCCCCCTGACGTTTCTCAATTAAATCAGAAACTTTCTTAATTTCTTTCGTATATGAATTTTTGAAAGTTTCTTTTAAATCTAATTTCGTTCGGTGCAAATTTCGTTTTAGTAATAAGCGCAGTATTTTTTTATTTTCGAATTACTTCTGTCAACAAGTGCATCCACCGTATGCATGGCGTGATTAAGTGCCAACTTAGCTATTACATTTTTTATGTACACAACCCGGAACACATTTTTTGGAGCATCACGTTTTCGACGAAAGTCATTGAAAAACAGGACTCTGAAACAACTCGGAGAATTTCGAAAGCAAAATTTGTCTCCAGACCTGGTGTGCGTTTTTGCTGAAGCTTGTAAGAAGTTGTCGGCGGAAGTAGTCGATTATACAACTGCAATTTACGACAACTTTCGCCATTTTTCGTTGGGAGGAGAGGAGTAGGTAGAGACCGCAACGATGCTGGTGGAAGATGCAGAGCAGGCGTTGCTAACTGAGTTTGTGACTGGCAACGAAGTGTCATTGAAGTTTGGTGGGCGACCATCAAAGAACCATCGTCATTTGATTGACTTTGGTAATAGTAACATGTTGTGAAATTGAAAATGGAAATACTTTTAGAGTATTGCGGTGCATTTATGTAGGAATATATCAGTTTATTTCATTTGAAAACCTTTATATTAAAGTTGTTTCTGAATATCATTTCAATGCAACTTATAACGACTTCGATTGCTGTGTAGGACTTGAAAAAGAAAAAAATCCGAACAGTTGGAACTAATTGAAATATTTTCTTTGCTTTCGAAAATACGGTTCCTACAAATAACTACATTTACTTCAAATAGCATGACTGTATAGTTACACTTTAGTGGAGTAGACTTAAAAAGCTATTTTCTCACAAAGTATTGTTTGTAAGCACAGCGCGAAAACTTTGTACATACCGCAGGTTAATTGTGAATCGAAACCATTGAAGTCATTTTTATTACCAAAAACGAATATAAACAAACATAAATAAAACCTTTTCTCGGTGCAAATTGGGAGAAAAATTGAACGAGTATTGAAGCGATTTTGAAGCGGGCTCAGGAGGAAAAAATATATCGAGTATTTCGGAGCGGTCGGGATCTATGCAAAGCGGAGCCGAACGTATATTCTAGAAGAGCAGGGCTGAGTAACCTAGTGGTTGAGCGCAGCGAGGATAGGATCGGAGAGGACTGAGTGGGAGGGTGACACCCAGAGGAGAGGAAGGCAGTGCGTGCAGAGGGAAGAAGGAGGGCCTAGAGGTACCAGCTGACAAAACGGGGCGAAGCGACGGCAGCCGATATGGAGTGGGGAGGAACGGAGAAGGGAAGGGAGGAACGGTGTGGAGCGACGTGCGACGGGGCGGGGCGGCGCCGGAGGCAGCCAAGGGGCAAAAGCGGCGCAGAAGTCACGAAGGAGCGCCGTCGCCGCTTCGGGGAACTGCTGCATATTCAAGCAGTGGCGGCGGCGGCCTCGTCGATTATTGGCAGTGTCCCCGGGCCACGCCCCCCCCCCCCAGCTACCGCCCGCGCCGCTCCCCTGCCCCGCTCCCGCTCCGTTCCTGCGTTTCCCAAAGCAGCGGTTCCGCCCTTCGGAGTTACGGAATGTCCGCGAGCTGCGGACTGCGGTTGAAATGTTGATTAGCACTTACTGCATTGACGAATACACTTCAGGAACTTTTCGTGATTCGTCCTTCTTCCAGAAGTACGTTGTAAATGCTGTAATCAGCTCAATTTAATGATAGCAATTTAATAATGAATTTACTAATAATGGTCATTCATTTTGAATAGTTACAAATGAAAAGGAATTATTTCGTGCGAACGAGTAGAATTTCACTTTAAATTTTTGTTCCTCCTTAAGAATAACGTAAATACTATGAACATAAAGTCTCGTCGTAAATGCTTTATGTTTCGAATGAGTTCATGTATGGTTCAAGACTCTTCTCGAATGTTCATCTTAATTCTGTGGTCTTCACAATCTACTACACTTCTTGTTTATGGTGGTCGTTTGAAGAACTCGGCTAAGGAATATCTTCATGAACTTTGAATAAATAATATCCTAAATTACCTGCGCACATTACCTTGTCCCAGGCTAATGAATCTCTTTGTCGATTCATTTTCACGATCTATTTTAGCAAAGCACTTATCGGCATCACCGGAGAGAAGTTTATGAAATATTACTCTCTGAGGATCAACGCAGGAACTTCACCTTTACGTCGTAAGCAATTTTTCTCGCGCGCAGTCAAGATTCTTCGGTCCCAGTGCAGCTGTTACTCTCGACGCCGAATGTTTTTCTTGCAAAATAACAGTTACAATTACAGTTACACGTTTCGGCGTTTTAAGTAAGTTGGGAACTTCGTTACAGTTTTAATTATGTCCTCCCCCTGCAGCGCAGTTCCTTAGCGCGATTTCTCAAGCAAACGGGAGCGCGTGCGGCGCGGAGGAGGGGTGGTGGCTGTGGCGGGGATCAGGACACGACGAGGGCGGGGCGGAGGAGGCACGGGCCAGAATGGGGCATATGGAAAGGAGGCGTGGCGCAGGGAGAAGCCGGGCGGGGCGGGGTGGGTGGAGTGGGACGGAGCGGAGAGCGGGCCGGGCAGCGGGGTAGGACAGTGCGACGGGGTCGGGGCGTGGAGCGGGGCGTGAGAAGAGCCCCGATGGGAGGGGACGGGGCGGAGGCGGGGGCGGAGTCGCCCCGAGGCGAGGCGACGAGGAGCTACTACCAGCTCCGCCGCGAAGGCCCGGTCCATTAAAAGTTTTAAGCGCCCTTAGCGAATGACAAAATGAGAATAAATTAAGCACCACAAAGGGAACATCTCCTTCGGCGAGAGCTCTCTCCACACGCGCGGCCGAGGTGCTGCAGGCCCGTGGGGGGCAGTGCGAGCGGAGGGCGCCCTCTTCCTTAGAGCAGGAGGGCCGCCGCTTCAAATTATAAAAGACGCACACAAGCTTTTAATATTTTATTCAGATTTATTTTTCGTTTCAAATTTGCAGACTGATTCGTGGTTATCTTTGAAAGAAGTGGTCAAGCTCAATTTGATACAAAAAAGTAGCATAAAAAACACTTTTCAACTGGTTAAACAGAAGTTTCGAGTGTCTACACGAGAATCAACTCGTTAAATAAAACTTTTTAAAATCTTCCTTCTTCCTAGAAATATTTTTAAAAAATTGAGATATTCGTATATACACTAGTGATGTGGATGGCTGCACAGTTTCTGGCGAATTAAAACTGTAGCCGTTTTCAGATATCTTAACTGTCAAGCTGGAATTCGCCCTCGTAGTTGACAATACTTCCAAAATCTTGTTCCATGTACATAATGATGTCATAATAAACTACTTCAATTGAATATACCACAGCATCAACTCAGATTTTTTTTTTAAATTGCAAAAGTTTATTTTTTTTCGGAATCTTTCTATAATTAAAATATTAAAAATAGAGATATTTCCCCTTAATGAAATCTGTTCCATGAAGTTAAATTTTAAAATAAGATCATATACAATTTTTCGAAAATTTGAATACTTTTCGTGTAATTTCGCTTGAAAATTCGGCCGAGAATGTAGCACGTGTTGTTTTAGCCCCAATAGTTTTACTGCTGTTTCATGTACTTCATCTCCAGAATACTAAAGAATGGAAAATGAATTTTCACAATTATACTGGAAAAATTAATATATAGTTTGAGCCAAGTCGATCTTGTTTGTTTAAGTTTTAAAATGTTATCAACCCCTCTGAATATGATGAGCGAGAACAATTTAATTTTTTGTACTATTACATCGACTTAACGCAACAAAACAAAAAAACGAAAAGCCTCTCTTAATGACTGATGTCCGTAAATTTTTTAACAGTCCGCCGTCCTTTAAGAACTATTGAAACAGATGGGTTGTAGCTAAAGGTAGCGTATGAGTACATTTTCTCCGAGAAATGGTATTTCTTTTTAACATGATTGTTTCTTGTAAGATGATCTATTACAAAAAGTATTAAATATCACAGGTACCAGACGCGGTTGATGTGATTTAACCGAGATTTATAATCACGGGCTTATTTGTTTTTTATGATGTTAATAACCAAAAGCAAATCAATGTGAGAGCAACACCTACTATAGACCTGTTTCTGTGTTGAGATTTAGTCTTTACAAAGGTGTGTATATGTCCATGATTTGTATTACATACCTATTGGAACTTTTTTCTTACAATTGCCTAAAAGGTGTTGGCAGGCCTGATCCGCCGCAGGGCGCGGCGCGTGGGCGCTGGGAAAACGCGCGGTCTCGAGTGGCCCGTTCGCCTCAGCAGCGCGCAACAGGTGACGCCGGCGCCGCGCTACCTGCCGCCGCCTTTACGAGCTGCGTTACGAGCGGCCGGCCGTCGTCACCTCCGCCCCCTCTCACCCTCTGCCCCAAACGCGGGCTCTGCCTGCCCCGCCACCCGCGAACCCCAAACCTCATGCATCGTCCATGCCGTCTCCCTCCTCGCCCGGTCACCCCGTCACCGGCCCTTCCCCACGTCGCCAGTTCGTCTTGGCGCCCCGTCGCTTCGCCCTCGCCCAGCCATTTCCCCATCGCTTCGTCGCTCCTCCGCTCCGTTGCTACGTCGTCCGGTATCCTGCCTTCATTTCGCCGTTTCGTTTCTCTCTCTCTCTCTCTCTCTCTCTACGACGTCACATCGTCCTGTTGCCCCGACTTTTCACCCCGCTGTTCCCGCTCCTCCGACATTCGACAAGGAGATAACTTCAGTCCAGCATGTAAATTTTTTATATTTCGAAAACTGTTGCGTACATTTGAAATTAATTTCACGTTAATGAAGACTCAGAGTTATGTATTTCTTTCCTTTTAAATTAAAAATATATTTTATCGATTATTATTATTATTATTATTATTATATTATGTTATTGAATTATTTATTGGTAAATTTTGTTGTTTGGACAGTGTATGGTTATTGTGTTGGTGTGTCTGAGTGTGTTGTATGTGTGCGCAGGTGCACGTGTACTTCAGCGCGCTGCCCGAGGAGAAGGTGCCGTACGTGAACTCTGCGGGCGAGCGCTACCGCGTGCGCCAACTGCTGCAGCAGCTGCCGCCGCACGACAACGAGGGCCGCTACTGCCACGCCCTCAGCGACGAGGAGCGCAAGGAGCTGCGCCTGTTCAGCGCGCAGCGCAAGCGCGAGGCCCTCGGCCGCGGCGCCGTGCGGCAGCTCGCCGCGCCGCTCGCTTGCGACTCCGTGAGTACCCAATTGGCCCGTCCTTCTCTTCCACCGCGAACCCTGCAAGCGCCACGCCCGTGTGCTGTGCTCCCAGAGAGAGAGGACCCGGCGAGGAACGGGAGCCTCCTGATACTTCAATGGTTAGCAAAAGTGGATCACAGCGAGGACACGATCAGTCCCTCACTCCATCTCCATGCCCCGCGATGAAACAACTCGGATGTCCGATACTCATCTGTTGAGGAGGGATTTGTCCCGAACGCCTTGAGTAAGCAGCTTCGGCACCAATCGGGGAAGTTGTTAGTCTCCACCTTGCGGATCGGCCTCACCCAGGTGTTGCGTAAATGCACGAGTAAGTATCGCGTCTCGGCGCATCCGGATATCAGTCCAACCGAATACTTGTACTCCCGCTGGGGGGTGAGAGTAAGAGCCATTGCTCGGGCGCCTACCTGGGAAGTAAAATCCGCTTGTTTTGACAAACGTGTAGAGTAGGAGGCCCCACAAAACGTACTCCCCTTCAAGCGCGACTGAACATTCTGGCCGGACTCCCCTCTTAGTGCCATATTTCCACAGCAAGCCCACTTTTTTCTCTTATTCGCAAATAAAAGTTATGTAGTTATCGTAAAAACACAGCATAAATGTTAGTGAGTTTCACTATTAAATCAACAATTGCGTTATTGAATAACAATTCAAAATATTCTTTATCGGTTTATTGTTATTTATTATTCTTTTTCAGTTTCAATGGTGTATTTATAAACGGTATGGTGTATTTCTAAAAGGATTTAGAAAAGTCTACATTAAAATCGCTTTAAAATACATCTGCACGTATTTTTTCATCTTTACGTTTTTTACTGACTGTAAATACGATTTTTAATAATTATTAAATCTACTTGAGACTGTTCTTGTTTAAAGAAGTAGTGTTGTTTTTATCAATGTGGAAGTTATCATTACACCAGACAAAGCCTCCTGAAGTTTTAATATTCATGAAAAAGGTGTATTAGTTGCAGATTGAGTAAAAATGAGGTCACGTTTTTCAGATATGATCTTGTCTATGCATAAATTTAAATTTCAAATCAGTGTAAGTACTGCTGGCTTTCTATCGAACGAATGTGACAGTTTCAAAGTTTAAAAAGCATGAAAATGACTGTATGTCGGTAGGACATAACAACGTGTGCATGTTAGGCTCTCCAAAAGCTGTGTAATTTGCATAGAAACCAGGCTACGATGAAATTGCGTTGATTATTTGCAGCCGGTACGTTTCGTCTCATTATATTTTAAAGAGAGACATATGCATGTTAGTATCTATGTTTGATGAATACCTCTAATATTGTCATGTAATGAAACCATTTCTAGCATTCAGAGTTACTCGACTTTAAAGCCATCGTGCCGAAATTTGCGAACTGTGATGTTCAATTATTACTATGTTTCTCTCTCACATTTTGAAATGTATTGTATTACAAGCCAACATTTAGAGAAAAACTACTGGTGCTACAGAATGGCACAGACTTTCTCGTGCTAGTTGTTGTATTTTTTTTTTTTTTTTTTTTTTTTTTTTTTTTTTTGCCGTGGTCTAGCTTTTAGGTTTTGTGAGTAGAAGCTCTTCAAATAACTTCCAATATAATTTTTCGAAAACTCAATAGTTTTTTGTGAAAAAAAAACACTAAATTTTGCATTTACAATAACTCTTAAACGCTATTTTCGTAAAACGGATCCAAAATTTTCAACAAAAATGTCCATATATGACGTGATTTAACTCTTCCATTATATTCTTAAAGTAATTTTTCATTTCTGTTATTGAGAAACCCCATCCCTCTTCTCAGCTGCCATCTGTCGCCGCCCAAAGTCGGTTTCTCAATAACAGAAATGAAAAATTACTTTAAGAATATAATAGAAGAGTTAAACCACGTCATATATGTCCGAGATCACTACGACACTACTGCCTTAGCGATCTCGGCCACCGGACCGGCAACTTTTACTCTTCCACTTGTCTCAAGACCCCAAAAATTATCTTTACATTTTTATCAATTCGCGATTTATCATGTCTTCTTCTTCAGTATTCTTCGATGAGCGAATATTTTAATACTAACGTTGTCCATTTATGGGTTTTAATTGACATTTATTCTCTCAGAGCGTGTGGTGTTCCAAATTCCAACTAAGGGAATATAAGCTATATTTCTTCCTTGCTATATTTTCTTTTTGTCCTCGAAACATTACGTGGTGGATTTTAATCAGAAATCTCATTTTTTCATAAGTCTATATTTACTTTACTAAGATGCTTGTTGTTATCTCCATAATGTTGGTAAATAACTTCAATAATACAGTGCATTCTCGTGTCTTTGAAATGTAGCACAAAGTAAGTATATTTCATTGGCTGAGGGCGTGCTAGAGAGTAGTTAACGTTTCCTTCTTGTAATGAGGGTTCGCAGCACTGCACAGTAGGCCGAAATCATCAAAAGTGCGCTTACCACAATTGCAATGATTTTTCAAACAAATAATGTATTCGGCAATAAATGAAGAAACGATATATTACGTGTATATGAAAGCGAAACAATACAAATTAGACACGCGTTTTAAAATGAGTGTTTTCAGTTTTCTCAATCAGTGAGCTTACGTTCAACTTTAATTTTTTTAGATAAAGATATTATTTGAAAACATCTTCCGTGTACGCATATAATTAATTGTAAATTGAAAGTATTTTTCCGTAAAGAATTCTAACGGTATCTTCTCTCTATGTATCCTTTCTTGCAATTCCATGAAGTTGGTGCATGAAGAAATCAATTTATTAATGAATTATTTATATCCATCATTCACCATACTCATCTGCAAAATATTTAACGCCCTTATTCTGCATCAACTTGTGCAATTTAACTACTGTCCTACATAACTCAGAAGGATTAAGGCATATTTGGTTTGGTAAGGCTCATAGCTCTGGTACTCGGGTGATCAAGATTTTCATCCCTGGTACGTATGGTTCCATCGTATCTTTCACGTGTATTGATTCGTTAATGATCCAGAGCAACCCTCTTCACACTTAACATTAGAGGTTCACTTTCTCGCCAAATGCCACGGTAACAACTGTCTTATTTTCATTCTGCATTGATTTGCAGGTGTCGTCTGTAATAGCTGTAACTCGAGACAGCGTTCGTGTGACTTTTGATCTCACTCTAAGTCGTACAATAAATCAAGATTTAAGTATGTAGGGGTAGCGTATCGCATTTTAAATGTGAATGGCAAACGTATGAGTCACCAGTATTAAATAAAAATATCATTTACAAAATTAAAGTCTTCGCATATTTCTTTAGATACATTTAAATTAAAAAGTTTGCATGCTTTATAATGCATTTCTGTATCTACACTATGTGATTTTGAACTTTTCTTAGAAATGTCATTGCTGGATCACGCTATTGCGGAACTCGGCGAACGCGAGATGTGTGTTTACTCTCTGGAACGCCCTGAGTTGCGTTTGGGCCCAGTGTGCGGGGCGGGGCGGCGATTCCGGTGCCGTTCAAATATGCATATCGAGATGCGAGCGCTAATGGGGAGCGGCGGGGCCCGCGCGGTGAAATATGCAAGGCGCTCCCACGCCACACACGCCTCCACACCTCCAGACATTTCCTCTCGGGCTTCACTTGCAACCACATACCTCCACTCCTCTCCCCACTATCACTTTCTTTCCGCCTCCTACGTTCACTCTTCCACACACACACACACCTCCAGCCATTTCATCACATCTATGGTGTCCACTCATCCATACAATCATTCGTCACTCTCGCCTCCACATTTTACACACACCTCCCCACATCCTGACATTTCTTCCTCTTATGCCTACGGTTCATATCGTTCCACAGCCGCCTCCTCGTGCCGCACACCCCACCACACATCTGTGGGCGTTTCTTCCCGTCTCTTGTGCCCACACTTCCTTCTCGGGTGATTTATTTTCGTTTGCATCTTTCCGCTAATAACTGATGCAGCTTCGTCTTTCTCTCTTGGCCACGTCTTGTCAAGGAGGTTGCGTACTTGTTATAGATGACACCATCACTGTTGCCATCCGTGATTTTTCATGTCTTGTTAATCCACGTTTGCCATTATTTTATTTCTTTCTCTTTGACTCTTATCTCTCTTTGTCACCTAATTTCTAAATACATTTACTATCTGACAGTTATTACTATTATCTGATAATTTTCTTCAGTATCTGCATCTATTTTCTTAAAAAATTCTTTGCTCTTTTAAGTCATATTTAATCTCCTCAAATTTTAACTTGCTCAATCTTTCTTCAACGAAATCAATATGCCCCAACCTTTTCCGATCTCTTCTCATGTCTCACTTGTTATACACCATTTCATGTATTACATCATACTCTTTATGTGTCGTATCATCAGTACTGAACTTTATCTTCCTCGCTCCTCGCTCATTTTCGGGTGCCTCTAACGGCTGCATCCAACGCTCTCCATTCTCTCTCTAAATCGCGTCGCACTGCTTCTCTGCGCCCTTCGACCCTCCATCCTCGTCCACCCTACCGCTGGAATTGGCCCGTGCCCTAACAAAAAATGCACCCTCCGCGGCGGCGCAGGCGGCAGCGCGCGGCCTGCAGCCTGCACTTGTTCACACATTGGATTAGCCTTATTAGAAAAGTTGGCGCCGCGAGTCATCGGATCAGCCGTAATTCTCCCCCGATCGCGCGGCCCTTTTCCATTTTTCATCCCCTCGTCGATGCGAGGGCGCTTCCCTCGTGGGGCGGGGGAGGGGAGGGGCGCGGAGGAGGTCGGGGTAATGGCAGAAACCACAGCGAATCGATGGGAGTTTTCTTTCGAGAAATATCTTTCCAGTCATAAAGCTTGAGCGCGCCGAACTACGAGCTTTATGGTATCCTGTATTATTATAATCGATTGAAAAGGTTTTTATTTCGTTCTTTAATAATGATAAATTTAGCACTGAAACCCTTTTAGTTGCTCAGTACTGCTAAGATACCTCTGAAGCACAGTACTGTTTAATCATAGATGTTTAAAAAATGTTAAATGTAATTTTAATTTATTTATGAGTGCTTGTAGATACTTTTGGGTCGTACATTTAAATTATTTTACTGCACAGGTACGAAGAGAATTGTTTAGGGTTTGGGTGTAAATAATGATATCTGACATTTCACTTTTGCTAAATGTTAAAATGCAATAACTGTCGCTGTTTGCATGAAACGAGTTGCACATTAATCATAGTTGCGCAAGCTATAACGTGCGAGTTAGTTATCACACCTACTTGCCGACTCTTTTTGAAACCACTTGGAAGTAGAAGGAATTATTCTTTCTCTTTGGTCAAAGCCAACAATATCAACATCACCCAAAATGTCAAATACGCACCAATATTTATATTAGCCCCCACACTAGTTTCTGCGAGAATTCAGTAATCAGTGGCATTTAATACCGATTTTCACGCTTCGTTCTTACGACCGCTTGAGCTCGCGTGTGCGGTATGGCTTCAACAGCCGCAGGAACGACACTGCGCAAGCGCGCGTTCGCTAAAACTGCGGAAGCGTTCGTGAAAATGAAGCGAGGAAAACATTCCTCTCCAATTTGTTATGTTTGAGTGTTTGTCAACCAGTGCTCCACGCAGCAGTGCAACCTTAGCCTGGACCTCGCAGCAGCGAGTGAGGAATCAACTCAATTTCATCGAAAGTGTCAGAGAGCGTTGGCTATCATTATACACACGAACACCTCACTAGTATCAACCGGGAGCGGTGGCTCAGTGCACCTACTGGAGTCACTGCAGTGCCGCTGACAGGAAGATCCTAGGTTCGAGACCCGACGGCGGTAGGATTCTCGACACTTTTCAGTTAGGTCGAATTCAGTCGCTGTCTGGAGGAGAATTTTAGCGCCCGGCTGCTCTGATCGGTAGGTTTCCGTGGTTTCTCCGATCAACATTAGGGGAATGCTAGAGCAGTACTTAACAAACGGGCCACGGACCGCGCGCGATCTTTCCTTCCTCTTCCTTGTCCTATCCTCATCCCTAACACACACACTTACACTAACACTACCAGACATGCCGGGAGACCGGTCGGTGACTTAGAACTTGTCCCAGCTGGGGCGGTGTCCCGCTGATGGGAGACACCTGGTGGGGGAAAGCCCCACTAGTCGACGGTAGGTCGGCGCCGGATCTCGCCATCCAGTGCAGGCAAATCACCACCACCTCCCAATGAAAAACATGCATTACACTTACGGGACTGATGACCTCCTCAGTTGACGCGCCCGGAATCACTAACAATCAATCAATCAGTAAGTCTCGAGTATTAGCGACATTTAGAATGAAAAGACATTCCACACGCGGCTGTTGCCGTGTCGGCGCGCCGAGCGCCCATCGAAGCCCCGCGCCGCTGCAAGAGCGATGGGCCACCGCGCCCCGCGGGGCTCCAGCCTAATTAATAAATCGGTCCGCCGCCGAAAAGGCCACGTGCCTCCCACGACCCGCGCAGCCGCTGCCGCCGCCACTAGCTAACTACTCGGCCGACACCCACCTCGCACTGCCATGTTCCACCCACTCTACTCGTTACCAGAGCTTAAAGCAATGCAGTTGTGGTAGATTATTATTACATCTTCATTTCTGTTCTCTTTCCACGGAGCTTATCCGGCTGAAAAGAAGTGACAAATCTAAAAAAAATTCATATTTTTTTGTTAAGTAACGAAATGATCTTGTAAAATACTATTGTATATTTTTACCAGTAAACTTAAATAAATATATTTTATAAGACGGTTTGTAGGTAAAACACTCTTTGACTATGAAATAAAGAGCCCTCTTCATAAAAATGATTATTTTTTAAACGTGTTACTGTTCTTGAGCGAAGACGCGTCAGGGGTCTTGCAGCTTGTCAACTTCAAACTAAATCTCCGACGTTTGTCGACGTTTATCTTTGATCGTGGAGAAAGGGTCATTTAGGGATGAGGGATTACATGTGCGTTCGGCCCTAAGGATGGGAATGCGCTTGGTATGGGGGAAGGGAGAGACTGCACGCAAACCGGAGCCCGTTGATGAAGACTCTGCTTTGGCATTCGTTTATAAAATCAGAAATAGGCCTTTAGAATTCCTAAACACGCGGTGTTTCACTTTGGCCAAGTGTTCAATTAGTGTGGAAAATCCACAATGCGCTGGGACTCTAACCTAGGATCTCACAGGCTACGAAGCTCAATTCTAAACTGCATACGTCACCGCACTCGGAAGCAGATTTGTTTCATTTGCGTTAGGGTACTTAGTAGAGATTCCATGAATAGTATGAACATACCTTATAATTGCTTCTTTATTTGCAGCACTCAATTCCAATCATGTGAAGTGTTATTCATATTTCCAGAATTGCAATGTAAAAGTTGTATAATATGTTATATCTGTACTGTCCACTACGATATCTCTTTTATTACACTTTTTCCTTCAAACATGAGTACAAATATTACCGTTCTGACCTTTTTTTATTCTTAGAATTTGGAAAGAAGAATCTTTGTGATTCTTAATTTTCATATGAACTATTTGGAATAATAATGACAATAATAATACACACATAATCGCGGAATTTTTCACCCTGAGGCACCCTAGCTAACCGCTCACTCCAGAGGAATATCGTCCCTTTGCGCAAAAGCTGAGGTGGCACTTTTCCGTCTCACCTTTTGCATCTCGAGGCGCTCCTTCTATAGCCGCCTTCACCCCAGCCCCGCTCGCGCCGTTACCTCCGCCTCCGCCGCCCTCGCCACCGCATCACCGCCTTCGCCACAACCATCTCCACCACCGCCTCCGCCCCCCCCGCCTCCGCTCCTACCGCCGCCGCCAGGGGGCGCTTTCGAAGGGGAGAAACTCTCTGAAGTGCGAGATATCGCTTTACGACTGCTCTCGGCTCACCTCTGTCTTCTGCCCTCCTATTTTTTAAACTTTCGCCTTCGCCTCTCCCCTCTCCTCTTCCTATGGGACCACTCTGTCTCCGCTGCCCTCCGTGGCCCTCCGGGCGGCGAGAGGAGGAGGAGTCATTAGAATAAAACCAACTTCAGGTTAATTTCTGCGCCAGCGGACCCAGCGCGAGGCAAGCCCGCCAACTGTGGGCGTCTCGCCTGCCGTGGCCCTCCATGCAGCAGCTCGGGTCAGGCAACTTTCCCTCCGGACCGTTTTGAACTAGATCATATTCTCCCCCTTCTTGGCGGCTTTTCTCCTCCTCTATAACTTCTTCATCTTTGATATCGTTCGTTTTACCTTCTTTTCTATGTCTCCCATAACAATTTACTGGTTTTTCTTAACGCAAATTTGCTCTCTGATCATTCACAGTTCAAAAGTAGGGTATTACATTCTCTTCGACTGCTTCCTGGCGCGTGTAACTACTCCATTGACTTTACCGATCATGATATCCTTCCCATTATCAAGCGGTCCATGTGCGTTTCTTTTCCCAATCATTACAGCTATATCACCCTTAATATTTCGTCATAATTACACTCTGACTTGCTCCCTTTCTCCCTATTAACGAAATAATTTTCCTTCACATTATATACTCCTCTTATTTGCTGTTCATCCGAACGATGTGTAATTGTTTACTTTGACCAAATGCCTATATTCCTGTAATAAATTCTTTCTTTGACTTCTCGTCACCTTTTCCTCTATGCGATCATTTTTGATTCGTTCTTCCTGTCTTTGTCCTTTACATGTTCATGTCCAAAACCGAACAATTGCACACCAGCCCACCTGCAATGGTAGATCTACAGCAGGGCCCCAACATGTGTTTCCCAGAAACGTATTGCGACGATGCGGCCGTCGCGTTAGGCCGGTGGCGAGACGCGCGATAATCTCGCCAGCGACGGAGGTCTAACTCGGGCCGACTTCTCCATCCCTCGCGTCGCGCCACCCGACCCAGCCGCCTCGCCCGGAGCAGACGCCTTGCACGGCGCGGCGCGGCGCGGCGCGGGGGCGCCCATTTGCATCCAAATTGGCCGGGCCACGACGCGCGCCGCGCGACCGCCCAGGTTAATTGCCGAATGCGAAGCGCCTCCCGCCCGCTCCACCACCCAACCCCCCGCCCCCCCCCCACTGCCACCCTCTCAACCACTCATTCCAAGTCTCCCAGTCGCCACACTGATCACTCAACGCCTCCCACGCCTATCCGATCCTCACAACTACCTCATCTCATCGGTTACCCGTTTGCTACATGTACCTCGTCTTCATGCCTCACCAAACCCTACACCTTTCCGTTACACTTGCCTATCCAAACACACGCTTACTCGATCCCCACACCTACCCAATTCCCGCACCCGCTCGATATCCCACGCCTCTCTGATCCCCGCCAACCTGCAAACCTTTATTCCTCTTTCCCCTTCCAGCTATCCGTCCTCTCGTGGCAGTTTCGAACGCCCCCTGCGGCATCTTCCAGCCCTGAGCACTCCTGAACCTCAGCGTCAGTCTCTCCAAGGACAGATTTCTAATCATTTCTGACGCGATGCTCCATCTGTTTGAAGCTGTACCTCCTATACAGTAACAAAAGATCGAATGTACTACTTCTGCGCATGCCATTTTCCCTCGTTAATTTTCATTCTCAAAACAACTTGATAAGCTCCATTCTACTTCCGAATCTTTCCCCACACCACATCCCCATCTTCATGATACAAGACATCTACTACGTTTTTCACATCTCAATTCTGACAGGTCACCAATTTTTATTTTTCGCTGTTTGTAAGAAGTGATAGAAAAAAGATTTGTCTCCACTTATTCTTAACGTTCTGTTTACCGAGTCGAGTCACTATTGACGCAACGTTGCAGAAAATATGAAACATTTGACTACAATCTGCTGTGCAGTGCAGCCTGCCTCAGAAAAATATAACTTAAGAAACATTACATATGTTGGTGCAGAACACTCTAGTGTGTTCTCCACACCTGAAATGACCCCTTGGGTATACCTAGCAAGTCACGTTCTCCAACCCGTTCTTCCGATAGACGTCCCCTGCCTGGGAGCGTTAGGGAGCTCGCGAAGATCTGCTCCCCGCCCCTCTTGCATGCGGAGCGCCGCGTGCCTCAGATGAGCTGGGGTTCCTCAGGGGCAGCAGGCGGCACGTGATGTGATCCAGCGCTGTCCGCTCTCCGACGACGGTGTCTCCTTCAATTCAAACCACACAAGTTGGCACTTCATTAAATCTTCCTGTTTTTTCTTCGTTCGAATAAATGAAAAGGAAAATCAAATTAATATTGAAATAACTACTACACCGTTTATTTATTTCATTATGAAACGAGTGAGTTATTTTATTATCCTGAAGTTTAATTTTCATTTGTATGAACGGAGAAAACATTTGCAAATTTAATTTGTTTTACTTTGATCATTGAACCACGTAAAATAAATATTAATATGGCCAGTCAATCTTTAATTCTTATTTCTCAATATTTATTAGATGTCATTAGTGGTCAATTATGAAGAAGCGTGTACGCACTTTCTTTGTAACGTATTCTTTTAAAAGTTGCATTATATAAGTAAATAAATCTGAATTGTGTTTGGAGAAACAAATTAACATATTAAGAAAACTGTGGAGATTTTTGTTAATATGGAAAAGTTAAGAAAATTAAATAATTAAAACACTTAACATTACATTAGACAACTGGGATGAATAAGAGTTTAAAACTACAAGACGGGCGCTCTCAAAAGATGTAGCTCTAAGACAGCAAAGCTTAATCCAAGCTTCTCTTAGAAGACATCCGTTTAATTAGTTGAGGCTCATTTCTTCAGCGCCAGTGACCATCACATCTTTTAATCGCTGCACGATTTTGCCTCCGGAAGTTCTAGACTTGCATATTTTAAGAATAATACTTTCGAGAACCAGAATAATCAGCTAGCTTGTTCTTCGCCTCGTTGTGTAACGAATTGCTTCCCCTCCCCGGCAATGAATGAAACGAATCACAGCCCGCTGCGTTTCTCCTCCATCTGGAACTTCCTTTTCTTCCAGTCGCCCTTGCGCCCTGGAATGAACGCGCATACCCATCGTTTTACGCAATTTAAGCACCGAGTGCAATAGCAACTGAAACTGCCTCCGCATTCCTATTTGTCTTTCAAAAGGGCCCAAACAATTAACGATAAAGCTCATCCCATGTCCAATCCTTCCCGAAAATTCCATTTCTCCTCCTTTTTCTTACACTTGCTGTATCATTACCTTTTTATTTGTTTTCTCATCATTTTTATTTTACGACTCCTGTTTATTTCCTTCAGTTGTTTCCCCTGACCTTTCTCGTTCTCTCCTTCATAAATCTTGATCACTCCTAATACAAATATTCTACCTCCATCTGTGTTGGTTTACTTATTATCTCCCTTTAACAATTTATTTTGTTACTTCTGTTAAATTATTGAGATGATTCTTTAGTCAGAACAATTGTCTAAAGAAATAACACGTCATTCTTTAAATCTTAGTATTTTATTTTATTAGTGCCTTGAATTCTTTCCGTATGTAAGCATCTCTCCTAATTGCTTATACTAGGGTATTTTTCAGGCGCACTCTGGTTTTCTTCTCCTTTTTCTTCTTCTGCCTGTGTTTATCTTTATTCGTTTCCACCCTCTATCTCTTGCAACTTTTCCTCTGACGTCTCTTAGCCTCCTCCGTCTCCAGCCCGCTTCCCTGTCCTCCCGCCCGCTGTCAGCCTTGCTTCCGGCGCGTCGTAGCATTCGCCCCTCCGAAGCGGTGGGGTGAAGAGGAAATGCCTGGCGGGTGGGCGGGGCGGGAGTGCCGGGATGTTGGTGCGGCGACCGTCCAAACCTGCGAAACAGGGCGGAAAGAGAGTGGCCGGCGGGGGTGACGCAGGAGCTCTGCGGGCTCCGCGTTGTGCAGTGGGGCTGCGGAATGAAGCGGGGAGCCGCAACAACGCGGGACGGAACAGGATGACGCGTGAAGCGGGCCGGAGCAGATGGACCAGTGCGGCGCGGGGAGGCGTGGAGCGGAGTGGGGTGGGGCGGAGAGCTGAGCCGTGGAGTGTGGCGGGGAAGCAGTGCGGCGTTGAGCGGACCGGGGCGGCACGGAGGGCTGTGGCGGGGTGCGGAGTCGAATGGAGCGGGGCGGGGCGGGGCGGGGAACCGGAGCGAGGTGCAGCGTGGTGGGCGGGGTCGGGTGGAGAGGCGTGACTCGGAGTGGGCTGACGCGGTGCGAAGGGGGCGGGGCGGCACGGAGCAGAGCAAGGTGACGGGGAGCGGAGGGGAGTTGGAACGGGGCGGAACGGGACGTCGTGGGGAAGGGCGGATACGGCTTCCTCCTGCGGGAGCTGCAAGGGAAATACGCGTCTTAATGGAAGGGGTGCAATTAGAATTAGACGTTCTTTGCTTTAATGCAAAGGAATGAAAGGGCCGTTGGGAATGCTTTGGACCGACCATCTGTTTGCTCCGGTATTTTCTTCTTCCCCAACGTTCCCCGAAGAGAGTCTATGTTAAATGATGCGACAGACTGCCGTTTACCGCTCACGACTATTAGCTCATTAAATATTCACACAATTTCATCTGCCTCTTCGCTCCGAGCAATTAGTAGCGCTTTCTGTGTACACAAAAAAAAATACTCGCAAAATATGAATGAGCTGCAAAGAAGTTTCTTCTGGAATCGTGTCAGGAATAATGTTTTCTCGTCATTTCTGCGAACATGATCAGAAAATTTTCAGATAATTGTTGAATGTTTTCTTTCTTCAAGTCTTACTTTTGTATAGGAAACTGTTACATCCCTCATCAGGTGTTCAGGAGTCTACACTTCAACGCAACTCCGCTCATCACGTTTATATTTGCAATATCTAATTATTTTAAAGGTATTTAGTACATGCAGTAATTGTAGTATTTGTTGTGTTAATCATAAAATGCAGACGCTCTTCTAAACATCCAAGAACAGTGAAAGTCAATATTATTTAATGACATAACGATGAATTGGATTGTGTACCTAAAACTGGGTCGCTGCATGACGCTTATAACTATCATAATGACACAAGTAAAGCTTGAAGATGACTTGGTTAAAGCTTATTTGAAGAGAATGATACAACATAATCAAACACCACACTAAATTTATAGGCAATCAATAAAGTGTATCGGAATGACTTTCTTTGCATAGGAAAACAAATTGTATATTCCACGAGCACCAAAACACCGTCGGATTTGATGGAACAGTAACTTGATAATTGCAGCCGGTAACTGGCTGCTACTGCATGTGAAGATAGATAAATGTCTGGCGTTAGTGAGGCAGGAACATTATGCCTGTGTACCCATCCCTTTCCTAAACAGGTGATCACAGCTTTTGTCTTTCATCATAAAGGGATGATCATGAGGTATGAATGATGATAAATGAATGAATATTGTTTATAAATTTCGTATAATGTCTATGGTCTTGTGAGATGCTCCAACCACCTCATAAAATCACACATTCTACACGCGCGATACCGCAACATTCGCCTCTGTGATTTTGGTATTTGGATCTAAGTATAGAAAGTGTTTGGAACCACTTCGCATTTCTGCTACTCATTGCCTCTAGAGTCTAGTACGTAAATTCTTGTGTTAATGTCATCCTCGTACATTTACAGCCCCTGCGAAGCCAATGGTGGATTTTATCGCCAGAAGCTGACCTATGGTTGCGTGCGTGCGCGTTTTGCAGTGCTCGGAGGTGCTGGCGAGCGGGGACATCGGCGTGTTCGCGTCGCGCGCGGGGCCCAACGCATGCTGGCACCCCGCGTGCTTCGCATGCTGCGTGTGCAAGGAGCTGCTCGTCGACCTCATCTACTTCTACCGCGAGGGCAAGATCTACTGCGGCCGCCACCACGCCGAGACGCTCAAGCCGCGCTGCTCCGCCTGCGATGAGGTGAGTCGCCACTTCCCTTCACATTGCGTCATCATTCATACGGGGCGCCAAGGAAAAGGCGGGTTATTTGATGAATTTGCGCGCTTGTGGTAAATATCTCAATTTTTGCCTCTGAACGGAATACTACAGGTAATCCGTTTATCATTAATTAATTAAATAATTAATCCATTACCACAGGTAATCCGTTCAACGACAAAAATTGAGATATTTGCATTTTTCATTTCTGCTGCAGAAGTTGGCTACCCCTGACGAAGTAGTGTAATACAAACAATAATATATGTGCCGTATGTTTTAATGCAATAAATTATCTTTTTTAATTCTGATCTTTCTATTCAGAGAATTCTTTCCTTTATAAGTCACTTAAGGTAGCTACTACCATGCGCCTCAGTTTTAAAATAGGTATGAATATCACCGATATATTGAATACCGATTCATAATATTGGAAATGCTTGGGCCTATCATACTATCTCTTTGCATGAAATCCTGATATTATGAACGAAAAGTTTAAAAGTAATCTATACAATTTTAAACACAAAAATCCAAGATTTCCTTGTCTTCCTAGGCCAAAAATAAAGTAATATTTTCAGACAATACTTTTGAATAATACTTAATGGATTTTTTTTAAAGGCGAAGGCTTTTTTTTCCTGTCAAAGTATGCCGGGTACGAGGGGGACCATAGCACGTGTTTCCTCACGACCATGAAGGACAAGAGGAGTTTCATGAAGGGAAAAGAATCGGAAGAGAAAATCGCGTGTGGTTTGAAGCACATTGCAAAGGGCGCTGCTCAAGCATTCTCCTGGAAGTGATCATGGAAACCACCTCCGAACGGAGCGGTCGACCTAGGAACTCGCAGGCAGCACAAACTTGCAGCGGCACTTCCACATGAAGCCGATTTCTGGTATCTGTCCGGATTCGGAGCACTCTCGATTATCAATTGGAACGCTCAGACATAGCACACTCAGTTCATTGATTGATTGATTATTTTGTTTCCTTGAGCGTTCACAGCTATGGTCATATGTCTCGTAAGATTCGTGCATGTTATATCTTGGGAGTTGGCGGTATTCCACCTCTTCTGGAACATGCAATCTGAAGTGGAGTTTTCTACTCGTACTTCTTGGTGTGTCCGCGAAAGGGACACCGCCCCTGGCAAGACAAACTCTGAGTACGCATATTGGTATTTTAACTTGTATGCATGCAAGTATGTATGTATGTGTGTGTGTGTGTGTGTGTGTGTGTGTGTGTGTGTGTGTGTGTGTGTGTGTGTGTGTGTGTGTGTGCGTGCGTGCGTGCAGTGCATATGTGAAAATGAAGAGGGAGGGACAAGGATAAGAAAAGAAAGATTGCGCGTTGTCTGTGGCCCCAATTGTTTCGCTACTGGACCGGCATTCGCCTGGTATTGATTGCAGAAACCGTGAAAAATGCCGATCAAACCAGTCGGCCGTTAGAATCCTCCTTCAGACTGAATTCGATCTAGCTATATAACGAGAGCTGAGAATCAGTTACCGTCGAGATTCGAACCTTCCCGGACCTCCCGACCGGAGACGCTTCGGGGGCAAACTCTGAGCCATCTGAGCCGGCGGTACAACCGACCGTCGAATTCAGTCGTAAGGTGTCGCCTTTACGCTTGTCACTGCCAATGCTGCTGATGGACAACATTCAAATATAAAGTGTTTCAAAAATAATTTATAGAAAGTACTTGGGCATTTAGCGGGATCAAAGATCACTTTTTTAATGAACACATGGTGGAAAATTTTCTATGTCTAAGTTATAACACAGTCATAGCCCTGATTGTTGGGCAATGTCTTACATACTTGGGCTCAGTAGACGCACGAAAGCCCTTTTTACTCGTACTATCAGAACGTGACCTGCCAAACATGAGTACATGAGATGCCTACCAGTCATGGGCTAAGGTCACAAATGTAACTCAGTTATAAGATATTTCTCATCACATGTTCATTGCCAATAAAAAGTTATAATTTTCGATCTCTCTACATCCTCTCAAAATTTGCAACATATATTCGGAGAAAGCAAGTCCCTTGGGTGGCTCGTAGACTGTGTTCAAACTTTCCATGGTGCGATTCCAGGTTCAATTCTCGGTCGGGACAAAAATAGAGGTGTAGCTTTTCATTGCAATCGTCTCAGTTTCTAAAGCTAATTGTCGAAAGAAAATCTCAGGCAGGCCTAGATAAAGTGGTAGGATTACGTCAAGTTTGTCACAAATCTCCCTTAACCAGACGTTAATAAATAACAACCAGGGCCCAGGCCTGGGATCACCGCCAGCTACCGAAAGTCGGCTTCATCCGGCCCTAAAACAACTGCATACCTTCTGAGAGCCTGTACAGCGCAATGGAGCGGTGGGTTTGGCGCGTGTTGCAGATCATCCTGGCGGACGAGTGCACGGAGGCCGAGGGCCGCGCGTGGCACATGAAGCACTTCGCGTGCTCCGAGTGCGACCGCCAGCTGGGCGGCCAGCGCTACATCATGCGCGACGGCCGCCCCTTCTGCCTGCACTGCTTCGACGCCATGTTCGCCGAGTACTGCGACTCGTGCGGAGAGCCCATCGGCGTCGACCAAGGTATGACAAACAGCTCGCACCAGCGCCAATATCGAGATTCATATCGATAAGCAACAGGAACAGCAATGATGTTGTTGTGGTTGTTGGTGAATGCCCGGACTCTGCTAACTTGTTCATAGACCTACCCAGGCGATGTAAGAATGATCATTGTGCATTTTGAATTTGGCACCACATGGACGCTATTCGCTTCACACTTGTTTTTGACTTTTATGTTCTCCGCCTGAGACCGCTATAAAAAAGGCTAAGTCGTTTTATCCTTTATTTGCATTCTCTCCCCACTAAACAAAAATAAGCCATTATTTTACCTATAATAACAATCATAAATTCTCATAACACTGGGGAAGAACTGTACTAATTGGACATATTATAAAGGAATAGTTGGGATATGGGATCGGTTTCCCTCAAAATAAAATGACACATCTGCAGTGATCTTATATGTGAAATCAATAAAATTCACTCTTTAATTGTTAAAATTATATGATAAAAGTTTTATTGTAAATACGAGTATTACTTTAATTGAAATACACCTGAAAACGTTGGGTTAAGTAGGTGGAAAAATACGTTTTAATGGAATCGGATTTGAATGGCGAAAATATCACCAAAGTTCTTTGGTGGGGTGGAATACTGGTTATCCAAACCGACAGCTTGCCCCCAGTCGTGGGATCAAATCCTGCCGAAGTAACGTACTTTAACAGAGCGAAAGATCCAGGACGTGGCTGTCGGTGATTATGTGGCGTATCCAAAAGATCACTGGAAAGTCATTTGAGCGTTCCGGGAAAAAAATCAAATTCTCCGTTAAGTCAAAAGAACCCAACGAGGCCTCGCTATCCACCGACCAGATGCTTCGGATTTTATTAGCTTTGAGACCGGCATCTGTCGGGGAAAGTGAGGGTCAATACCAGACGTTGCAAGGAATACCGACACGAGAGATCCCGTAACCAGTGGACTCTTTAAAGGAGGGCAGGGTTGAAAATACGTGTGCAATGCAGACAAATGGCCGTCTAACACGTATCAGAACGTATAGATATCCCCAAAGACATAGTTGTTTTTTTTTAATTAGAAACCTTTTCCCGGTATTCCGAACTAATTGCGGGTGTGGTCTGGTCGGATTCGTAAATGTTCGGATTATCCTGAAAAAATATACTGTACACATACAGATACATTTATAGGATTACGAGACAATGCAACGTAGCGTGCGATGTGAGAAAATGGCCACGTAGCGCTGCGATACACATCGCATCATCAAGCAGTTTCAAGCTCTTGTGACAAAAGAAGATTACCGATTTTGCAAGTTTCTCTAAGTGAAAAATGCTACTATATAAGCATGTATACATGTACATCGTAGTTACCAGTACAATAAACGTTTCATTTTGACATGTGTTTCAATAATTAGTTGTTCAGTTCTACAGTAATTATAAAATCCTTTCTTTACACTAGAATTATGCATTTTATTTATTTTGCTTATTTTTTCTTTATATTAAAAATACGTTCCACTGATTTTTATAGACAATCACATTTATTACAATTTTATTATTTATGAATATTAGGACGTAAGATCAATTTTTTGTGTTTGTGTCATTGTGAGTGGCATTCATACATGAATTAAGTGATTGTTGTTTTACCTGATGATGGAGACGCAGCATGAGTTTCGAAACGTTGTAAACTCCAAAATATTTGAATAAATCATGTTATGAAAAGATAAATACCAGTAAAATTGTAATAAATGTGATTGTCAATAAAAAACAATGGGACCTATTTTTAATATAAAAATACATTACAATCAATATTATTACTATATATTTTTTCCTTTATTCCGAAGTGTATTCGGATTATCAGAAATTTCTATTTGCGGGTTGTGATTGGCGAGATTGTGCTGTATTCAGGAAGTGAGATGCCGCTCGTGCTTGCAGGCCAGATGAGCCACGAGGGCCAGCACTGGCACGCCACGGAGCAGTGCTTCTGCTGCCACACGTGCCGCGCGTCGCTGCTGGGCCGGCCGTTCCTGCCTCGGCGCGGCTCCATCTACTGCTCCATCGCGTGCAGCAAGGGCGAGCCGCCCACGCCGTCGGACGCGTCGGGCCCCGCGCCGCCGCCCCCGCGCCTGGGCGACGCGCGCGCCGCTGGCGGCGGCGGCGGCGGCGGGCGGAGGGGCGCGGGGGGCGGGCGCGGGTCGCGGGCGCCGTCCGAGGGCTCCAGCACGCCGCCCGCGTCGCCCGGGCGCGCCCGCCGCGGCGCCGGCGCCGGCGCCGTCGCATCGGCCCCGCCCCCGCCCCCGCCCGCCCACTCGCCCTCGCACTCGCACTCGCCCGCCGCCTCCTCCTCCTCCGCGCCCTCCTCGCCCCTCGGCCACGCCGCCAAGTTCTCCAGGCACTGCAGGTGAGCACCACCTAGCCCTCCCCACAAACACATTACTCTTATTATTATTATTATTATTATTATTATTATTATTATTATTATTATTATTATTATTATTATTATTATTATTATTACTATTATTATTATTGTTAAGTAGTAGCCCGTGTCAGCAAAAATGCTCCTGAACAAAACCACACAAAATAGTTTTAAAAAAAGTATCACGTGCATTGTTCAAGAACAACAAATAAAATAATCGCGTAATCATTTCGCGACCTTCGTCTTTCGAGGACAGGTTCATTCTGAACATTTCAATTCTTTACTTCTCATTTCGTTGTTTAAAGCTGAAAAACTAATACATATTTTACAGTTATATTATATAATGGAGTTATTTATGCACCAAGAGCGTTATTAGGGTTCGTAGGATTTCACGCGAGAAAAGAGGGTCCGTGGCTCGATAGTTTTCTTGTCACATTAAATTATTAGATCGGTTGACGTTCATGGCTCATATAAGATTTATTTTTTACTTAATTATAATAATTCAAATTTACTATATTAATGTCACGTTGACTCGGCTTGTAATACTTTTCGTATTCCTCTTCTCCCGTCTGTATTACTGTCCGAAATATCCCGCCAATTTATTTCGAACACTGGGAGTTTTCCTGTTCAATTACATTAATTTCAATATGCTCATGTTTTCTATCCTGTTTGAATTTTCGTGGATAGCTATTTCCTATCTTTTTATTTTCAATCTTCGCACCATTGCGCCTCTCATCCTTCCCTTCTAAACCATAATTTCCTTGGCAATTATAATAATTTATTAATTTTCCCATTCCATTACTATTTACATTCGTACTATTGCTATCTCCATTGTTGTTAATCCGCTCATATTCGCCATTTAATATCTGATCGAAGCAACTTAGCCGTTCAACCAAATCTTCCGAATCTACTGGCTACTAATAATTCTTATTAATTCATTTGTATCCGCCCTTTCTTCGCAAGCCTTGAATACAGCAATTTTACGTATCGCAAAATCGCACATGGTTTCCGCCCCACCTTCTCTATATCTTTCACTCATTAATTTATATTTTAAGTCGAATTTATGACTTTCATTCCAATACCGTTTTAAATATTTCTCTTTCCACTCTTTATAATTTACTGATTCCGGGACTAATGACATTATCCGGGCCAATGATGTGCTTTGGCTGACATCGCCTGTTCGACAATATGCAACTTTAATCTTTCAGGGATATTATTGATCATAAAATAACTTTCCAGCTTTGCAATAAAGGACCAAGGTTGCTCTTTAATATCTCCGTGGAATTTTAAATGGCTTGGTAAAACTAAAGCTGATGCCGATGTTATTACGCTTCCCTGCGTACGTGTCATTACTTCATTTTCTAATTGATCTATTTTGCCTCTGATATCTGATATTTGTTTCCCGGACTCAGATTCTTGCAAAATTTTAATATTTCTCAACCCCTCTTGTATGTGCTGTTCTAATTTGTTATCCGAATCTACCATTCTTAATTCTATATTTTCTATTTTATCGCCATGTTGCTGCGATATTCTGTTTAAATGATCTACGCGTGATTCGACGTTCGTCAATGTTTCGCGTTGTTGGCCTTGAGAATGTCCTAATGCTATAACATTTTCCTTTAAAATGATAACTTCAGAATTAATTTTGTTTAAAGATTCTTTTTGTTCTTTCTGTATTTGATTGGCTTGGCAATTAAAAGATTCTATCTTTAAATAAATATTACTAAATTCAGTTGATGTATCCGCCCGTAACTGCGATATTTCCTTACGAAAATTCTTAAATTCTTGTGCCTGATTATTTATTTCTAGCTTTATATTCTCTAATTTAGCGTTATTATCTTCTAATTTTGCATTTATTTCCGAAGTCATTCCTTCTAATTTATTATTATTTTCAAATTTTGCATTCATTGCTGAAGTTATTCCTTCTAATTTAGTATTCATTTCTGGTAAAATCTTCATAATTAAATTACTAGGGTCCGTATTGCCTAAAGGTGCTACCATTACTCCCTTTTCTTGCGGTTCTACCTCGACTAATTCTTGCGAAATTTCTCCTTCGGGATTTGTATTAGTAGCCGCCATGTTATCTACATTGACGTTTTCGGGACGTACTTTCTTACTTCTAGAATCCATCTTTAAATTTCAATACAAATGAAAATTTCTCTAATAATATTAAAGTCTTATTAAATTACTACAATGAAATGGTTTTGGCTTTACTTATAATTACAAGCTGATTTCATGAGTCAATCAAAAATTTCAGATTCCTTTTTAATCGACTTGTTATAATTTATAAGCACTAATATTAAATATACCGCAATTTGTTATAAATTATAACAAAATTCGCCCCGCGTTGGGCCAGCCATTCTGTAACGCTCTTCGTTTCTGTCAAATAATTTCTGCAACCGTTTCCGAATTTATATCTTTTTTTTTTCGCCAGGAAAGGGTTGCAATTTTAAATTTCCCGCAAACACATCTAAAGGGAAATAATTATCCTACCAGCTCTACCGGTTGGGTTCTTACGAAAATAATCGTCGCCGGTACTTACTTTCTTCCTAGCAAACGATCATGCGATCCGCTCTCCATACAGAAGAAGCGAAGAACCTGAAATTTGTTTCTGGAAAAAAATTATTAAACTGTGGATTGCACAAGATGCTAAAGAAATGATAATAAGCTTTTCTTTTTCAGAATGAAAACGTTATAAGTTTATTCATCGACTAATTCTTTTTCACATTAAAAAGGCACCTTGGTCATGACCGATCGTAAAAATTGTCTATAGCGCTATTATTCTTACTATTTTAGATATCCATGCGCTCTTGGACGATGAGGCCAGGAAGAATCCACCGCTCCGACCAATCTTCTCTCTTGTATCTTGTTCTCGGTCCGCTGCCGGGTCAATGTCCTCAACTTATTAATTGTTTCACTTACTTCCCTATTCTTTGCCACGGATGGGCACTAACTCCAAGACTGTCACATTTTACTTGATCCACGATACACGAAAGTCTATTTCTTCTAACTAATTCCTCCAACTTTTAACGCCCTCTCTTCCCTACTCTCACGTCCGTATTTTCTTCAAGTCCGATTTGCGCACTCCCGGTGCCAGAATTATTCAAAAGTCCCAAATAGAATTACGCCCACAAAATATTTATAAGTCCTCACTGCTCAATTATTTCCCGCAAAATTCCACCAAGTCCCGCATCTATCATTTACAATAACATCTGCAGTACGATGCGTACGGTACACGGTCTAAAGCTCCTCTCTCCAATATTACAAAGTTCAACCCTCGATAACTTTCATACATTCTTGTCTCTTGTTTTACAAAAAAAAAAAATCTTGAGTTTCCTTCGACGTCATACCCCATTACCAGTTTACCACCAATCCTACATGCCCTTATATCACAATCTTCTGTCCGTTACTTGCTGCGCTATCTTTATTTACTTCCGCTTCCCTGGTTGCAAAGGAACGCCATGCCTGCATGCCTATGCCCTCAACATTTACACTTTTCACGATGAATTTAATAAATTTTTGTCCCCAATTCCCATCAAAATATTGTGTGACAGTCTGGTATGTCACAGTACCAAACCATTGGAAATTGTCTTTTCCGCAGAAATGGGTCGTGTCCCAAAGTGTCATTGCAGAGACGAGGGCAACTTTGGATCTGCTTCAAGTGGCAAACAGGAAATTAAATTGCTTCATAAGCGTAGACTGCTTGTGTTCTTTCTTACTTCGTTGCATTAGCGAATTTGCATATGATTGGAGATCATGTTATTTTCGAATAGGTAATCCTTAAACCTAAATTCGAATGTGGAGAGACAGGAACAAAAAAAACCAAACAACTGAAAAGATCTGACCAAGCCTATGTTCGCCCAAAACAAACCATCAGTTTTGTGTGTGTGTTTCCTGAACAATTTTCATTTTGGCCCTGGGCAATGCACGCCTTACGTGCGCTTGTTTGTCGCATTGCCGTGCCCTGAGAGTGAGCGCGTTGCAGCCTGCCGCACGCGCGATCGCCGTCCTCGCAGTCGCCCGTGGGCGTGGCGCCGGGCCCGGCGTCGTCCCCGGGGCGCAAGGCCACGCCCCCGCCGCCGCCGCCGCCGCCGCCCGCGCCCTCGCTGCCGCCGTCGCCCCAGCACGCCCTGCGCAGCCCACCGCCCGCGCGATCGCCCAAGATGGGGCGGCGCGCGCTGCAACGGGCGCACAAGGGCGGCCCGGGCACCCCGCCCCCGCCCCCGCCGCCGCCGCCGCCCCCGCCCGCGCTGCCCGACGACGCTGCCGTCGCTGCCGCGCACTGCCGCACGCTCGGTGAGTTACTTTTTTTCCCGCATTACTCGTCACCACTTTCCCTGGCGACACACCAATTTATAAGGTTAGCGCATAGCGTAAGAGTATGAACACAGTACATATGATATTTTCAATTCACAGATAGACAGCAGGTTGTTTCGCAAATGCTACAGGTTAAAGTTTTTAGAGATATATATTAATTGAGGGCATCTAGCACTTTCAACGATCCCTACAACCATTACTACCTGGCTATTTACGACAAACCCTACGACCACATTGGCATGGGCATAAAACTAAAGCAATGAAGGTACTACGAGGAAATATAGGTGTTTGAAAGAAAACATGTAGCATGTATTTTTTATTTATTTTTAACGCTATCACACTGACTATCTGGGTTAAGAGGGCTTATTACAGATGCTCGATTCTTCGAGGGCTTGCTTCCTCTCTTAGTTTTAAATGTTGTAATGAACTTCTACTCGCCTGTAAATTGTCAATCCTGTTGAACGGGTTTAATAAAATTAAAGTAATGGAAATGCGCGGAATACTGAAACTTTTGATCCTCATATTTTTTAAACAAGTTCTTGACAACATCTCAAGACGCGCGAGAAGAGATACGCGTTTACGTTTCCTCAGCGGTCTCAGAGAACGCACGTCACACGGGTTGAACAGGGAAATTCGAGGTGGTATTGTTGAGGTTAGTCGATCACTCACCTCTAAAGTGGTAATCCCCCTGCTGCGGTTAATTTTGTTTTCTAAAAGGCGCCTCGGCCTTTGTGCCCGGCAGGAGCCATGCCCGACGGCGCGGAGGCGGCCGCGGCGGCCGTGGGCGCGCTGGCGCTGCTGTCTGCCGAGGAGCTGGCGGTGCGCGCGGCGGCGGGCGGCGCGGGCGGCGCGGGCGCCGGCAAGGGGCTGGACCGCGTGCTGCTGGAGCGCAACCTGGAGCGCCTGCTGTCGGAGCACGGCGGCGGCGTCACCGTCGCCTCCGAGATCCAGGCCGCCTCGCCCGAGCTGGAGCGCCTGCTGCAGGTGAGTCTCTTCTCTCGAGCAGGGCTCTCAGAATATAAATCCCACCGTAGGTGACTTAGGGCATCAAACGATGTTCTTACAAGTGTCTTTGATGGGGAGGTCCTGGAGTTCGAGTTCCGATGGTGACAGGATTTTCGACACACAGACAGCGAGATCGAATTTTGCCGCTGTCTGGAAGAGAACTCTGGCGGCTGGCTGCTCTGATCGGTAGTTTTTCGTGGTTTCTCTCATCATCTCGAGGCGAATACCGGAGCAGTATCCTAACAAATGGGACACGGATCGCGCACGATCTTTCCTTCCTCTTCCTTGTCCTGTTCTCTCCCCTTACTTATTTAAACACACTTACACTACCTCACGACGCGACATCAGTCGGGAGCTTAGAGCTTGGCCCGGATGGGACGCTGCCTCGCTGGTGGGAGATACATGGTTAGGGAAAACTCCGCTAGCCGACAGGTAGGACGGCGCCGGATCTCGCTATCGAGTGGAGGAAGATCACCGATATCTCGCGAGGAAAAACATGCTACACTTACTAAACATGCTACACTTGCTTAAACTTGCTACAACATGCTTAAAAAAACATGCTACACTACACTTACGGGATTAACTACCTTAGTCGTTGACGCGGCCCGAATCACTAATCAATCAATCTTTCATAATATAAATGTTACAAACAGCAAGGGCATGAAGGTGGAACGCAGATGATAACTTTTCGCAAATAAACTTGCAATGGGAAATGCCATACAACGAAGTTACACACGTGACATAGCCTCTGATAGTTAGGCAACTTTTGATGTGGTATTTGGCTGGCGAACAAACGCTCTTTCACTGTGACAGAACGTGACCTTTTTTACATGAGTAGTTGCTTCACAATCGGGGACAAGTGTCACATACGTAACTTGGTTTTATGCCAACTCTCACTACGCGTTCATTGGCAAAGGTGATAATCTTCGACTCTTCGACATGCCCTTGACAGTTGTAATATTAATAATAATAATAATAATAATAATAATAATAATAATAATACTTATTATTAATATTGTTAAAGCCAATTACAATCCCATGGAGGACAAGAGCCGGTTGCCGAGTGGTTACACAATTGTAGAGTTCTCGAGCACCCAATTCGGGAAATTTCTTATACACATTTATTATCCGACACGAATTACAGCGAATTTCTCTAAATCACGCCACTCAAAACGGATCAAAGTATGCAATGTCTCAGAATTCATTTTAAAAACTTCTAGGGCATGTAGAGGGGTAAAAAACCATCACATTTACTAAGAACATTTGCTGAGAAATAGCATATTACGGATTTATATGCTGTTGCATACACGGCATTCTCCCGTGAAATTTAGGTAACTCCTCAAGCACAGATGCTCAGCAGGTCACGTTCTGACGCAATCCAGGCGATTTTGTGTTCCTGCCGAACACTTCAGCGTACAGGGTTGCTAAAAATCAGGGGAAAATTCCATACGTACTAATGTACGTAACTCCATTACGAGCAATTCCTCACTATAAGTTTCTTGGAAAAAGTGATCATTTTCGTCTCATCTAAAAGCACTAGAAGGGTTTAAAATGTATTCTGAAACATCCTTTATATTAAGAAGTAAATGGCTACTTGTATTATTAGATATTTCATTTTCCAACAACGCGTGAAATTGTTTGATCTCGTACGTGATGCAGATGAAAGTGACACTTGGCGTGTCCAGTAGGGATTGTGTTGGTAGAACAAAAGTAACGGGGTGAGTGTGGTTGCGCAGGCGCGGGACCGCAGCCGGGAGCCGCTGCACCTGGCCGAGCTGAGCCTGTCGCTGGACGCGTGGCGGCCGCCGCCCGCGCGCTCGCGCCTCGACTGCTCGCCCACGGGCCCCGGGGGCGGGGCGCCGGGCGCGTACGGCCACGCGGCCTCCATGCCTGAGCTGACGGCGCCGCCCCCGCCCCCGCCGCCGCCGCCGCCGGCCGCCGCCGCGGCCGCCGCCGTGGCCGCGGCCGCCGCAGCCGCCGTGGCCGCCGCGTCGGCGTCGGCGTCGCCCGCCACCCCCGCCTCGTCGCCCGCCCGCCGCCCCGCCAAGGACAAGGGCCAGCTGAGCGTGCGCTTCGAAGCGCAGGCCGAGGACGACGACGAGGACGACGACGGCGACGGCGAGGACGAGTGCGCCGCCAGGCACAGGTAGGCTCGTGGCCGACTGCGCTCTTTCATTTCCTCTTTTTCTCTTCTTCTTCTCTATTATCATATATTATGATCTTTGCCTGTTCCATCTTCACTCCACACATTTTCTCCTTCTTCCTATTTCTTGTTTTCCTTTACTTCATTAGTGTATTATTACTTACTGCACTGCTCTTTTATTTAGTCTCATTTATTATTATTATTTATTATTAGAGTGTGTCTCAGAATAAATGTTACAAACGCCTTGGGTATGCAAAGGCTCGAAAGGCTCATTTTGTAAACGAATATAAGATGGGAAATTTCATGCAATGAAGTTACACACGTGGATTTGCCCCTGGTTCTTAAAAGATACCTCACGCGTTCGTTTTCTGCAAATAAATCAAGTACTCTTTGACTGTGTTGGAAGGTGCCCTGAATTTCAGTCTGGCGTGCACGTTCACAATTACCTGTTGATTTCGTAATATGTTGGCTCTGCCCAATTTTCAAAAACAATTAAATCATTCACTTCATATGCTTTCTTTGGTCATACATTTTTATTACAATAATACTACTTTTAACAAATTTGAGAGAAATATTCAAAGAAACATTATTTGGAATACAAATTTATTACCAAAGAAAGTATATGATGTGAATGATGTAATTGCCTTTGAAAATTGTCCAGAGACAATATGTTATTTTAAGCTTTATACTACACATCATAAAATCACTAAAAATTATAATTAGTCATTGTCTGTGTAATAATATATTACAATGTCTATTCGTTGTAGGAAGACGTCGAAAAAATTAAACTTTTGCAATATTCAATTGAATTAGGGATTTCAACGAAAATGAAGCCTGCATCATTCTCGTAAGTATTGTTTACGCTATCCGAGAAAAAAAAATTGTTGTGCTTTTTTTTTGACAATTTTTCCATGAACCTCATTTAAAGTACCCCCCCCACCCCCCAAAAAAAAGAATTAAAATATCTCTATCAAATTCAAGGGATGGTGACATTTGGAGTTTGGAGAATATCAAATTTGGTGAAAATCCTGCTCTTTACAGACTCACGGACAGACGGAATCAGTTTTTGTGGGTTCTTAATACGTTTTATTTCTTGACGGCAAAACGTCTGTCCATCTGTTTGTGAATAACGCTAGCGGCTAAACCATTTTGCCGATTTTCTACAATATTGATATTCCCCAGTCGATGAGGCTGATGCAGCGGTCCCTTGTACTTCAAACCGATATTTTAATTTCGGGGAGTTCTTTTAATGACGCCCCTGAGATTTTTTTCCTTAATGAAATCTGTTCATCAGAAACAGATCTTGAAACAAGGTCATGTTCAATTCTTCGAAAATGTGAGTATTTTTCAGTAATTTTGCGTCAACCGTGTTTAAATTTTAAACAATTATTTTCTCCAAAAGGCTCGAATTTTATTTCTTTAAATTTTTTCCACGTACGTAGCAAAGAATGGTCAAGAAAGTGCTCACTCTCCGTATTTTCGAAAATTGAAAAAAAGTCGATATTGCGAGAAATTCTAATTTATCGAATTTCTCGGGCTTCGTTTGACAAGGTGTCAGTTCGCAAAATGGCAATACGGCGGTTGGAAATTCTTAGAATTTTTGTCTCTGTTGCCGGTCGTTTGAATCGCCTAAAGTAGATAACATTTTTATGAAGGGAAATCGATTGAAGGAAAGTAATATATTTAACGTAGAACGCATTTTTTTATTTTAAAAAATTGATCGCTGATTATGATATTAAGAAATTGTGATTATTGTTGTACGCAAGGCAAGCTTGTGTGAAATATTATTCTTTCTTTTCTGTATAATGTACTGCAAATAATGTTATAGTTTAATTTATTTATGTTTATTTCATTTGCAAAAGGTAGAAGTGACCTCTGTTCCTGTCTATCGAAATTAACCCAAATATGCAACAGGGGCACTTCGTTTGAATGGATTGAATTGTATTTTTCAAGTTATAAATGAGTTTGTTAGTATGGCAGGAATTGCAATATTTCATTATTACGTAACTGTTTTCAATAATTCGAGAAAGTATGCTGCAGCACCTCTCGTTTTTTATAACACCTTCCTCCATGGGGTGTGGTGATTTAAAAGTTCTCTGGAAATGTGGTAATTAAAAATTCGGGGAGTGTTATCTCACCCCCAAGGTGAAGGAGGTGGCTGGGTAAATCACTGACAGGGAGTGATATGACGTGGGAAGGGATGTCAGTTCTCTAGGAGAGTTGAGTACACTCTGCTGGAGAAATATTACATGTTCTTGGTAGGGATATACTGTATATACGTTAACTGTCATAATTATAAATTCAATACTCCGAAGTGTTCAAATGAAAAAGTCCAAATGAGGTAAATTTAACAAGAAATCGAAATAATTAGGCATTAGGATTCATTCATGTTGTAAGCGAAACGAAGAATGTATTCCTTTTACTGGGTATTCATTCTTCAATTCCTCAAGTTTTAAAAGTCGTGCGTGGAGAAAACTGTCAATTTTCACACTGTTGCAGGCAACGGACGGCGTTCCCTCGCAGCCGCAGCTACTCCGGGCGCTCGGGCCGATCTTCGGCGCAGCGGAGCGGCGCGGGCGGCAGCGGCGTCGGCCTCGACGACGAGTACTACTCTCCGCGCCGGCGGCCGCCGCGCAAGACGGCGTCCGAGAGCGCCATGGGCGGCCACGGCTCGCGCGACCTGGCGCTCTCCGACCTAGCCACCTCGCCGTCCGACGACCGCACCGACGCCGCCAGCTACTGCTCCACCTGCTCCTCCAGCTCGTCCAGCGACGAGTACGCGTACGCGCTGCCGCCGCGCCGCGCCTACGGCGGCGTGCGCATCTCCTACGTGCCCAACGACGCGCTGGCGTGCGCGCGGCGCCAGCAGCAGCAGCAGCAGCAGCAGCAGATGGCGGCAGCGGCGGCGGCGGCGGCGGGCGCGGGTGGCGCGCGCTCGCCTTCCAAGCGCTCCGCCGCGGGCGCTGCGGGCGCCGCCGGCGCGAGCTCTGACGACAAGGACAAGAACTGCGTGGTGTCCTGATCGCGCGCGTCGCCCGCGCGGCCCGCGGCGCTGCGAGCGCTCAGCGCCGGCCTGCTGGGCTGCGCGGCACTGCGTGGACGTCTGCGCGCGCTCTTCCAGTGAGCGCGGAGGGCGGTTTGGATGGTGTTCAATCATTCAAGGAAACTCCAAACGCGCGTAACAGTCGCATCGTTTCATTTGCAATTGAACCCATTTCATTTGCAAAAGAATCTCTCATTCCTAAGTGGCTTTCAAGATTGTTTTTGTTCTTTGAAAAAAAGAAAAGACGCCTAATATAGCCCCCAATGAACCCTTCTAACACGACATTTACGTCACTGTCATGTCTGCAATCCAGGAATAACTTGAATTTATTAATAAAGCCAATTACAAAGAAATCATTATTGGTATATTCTCGTAGTGGTTATTGACTGGACCATGGCTGAACAATGCTGAAGTAATTTGGTTTTTACGCTCCTTTTATTGTGTTTGGCTCTGCCAAATTTCCATCTTAGCAGGGACCAGACACTTGTATTCAATTCACCTGGAAACAGAAGAAACATTAGAAGCAGATGGCCTCCTGGGAGGCTAATTTCACATTTTACCTTGAGTAGAAAGTGCTCCAGCAAATTGTCATGAAGGTTCAAAGGACTGCCTGTTTTCCAATTAGAATATAGAAAAATTATGTTTGTAAAACACTTGAAAATGATATATTGAGATTAGAATGAAACAAACTCACATGCCAAGAGTACAGCATTTTGGGGTTTTGTACAAGTTTAGCAGTGACTTGCTGGTGGCATTCAGTATATTAAAATAATTATAGGTGTTGTCTTTCCCAACAATATTATTTAATGATAAAGCAGCTTTGTTTTTGGCTTCTAAATAGAAGGAAACTCATAATTATGGCTAAGTTATTGAAAGTTGCATTTTCATTAAATAATTTTGTTGGTGAAGACAACGCCTTTAATTACTTTAATAACTTTGTCAAATCCATTATCTAATCCTTCATTGGTTGTTCCTGTGAAAGAAGTCAGGAAGTAGATAAAAACATTGGAAAAGTTACATTAATTGCATTTATTTATATTATGTTTTCAGGGAATATCAACAATCAAATGTTTTTTTAATACAATCAAATCCTCCAAATTTTCCTAAAATAACTGCAACATCTAAATAGAAAAATGATCAGTTGAACTACCTTACATCTTTTCAAAAAACAAAAATGAATGGAGTAAATGTTTGAGAAATACAGCAAGACAAATAAAGAGGTAAATAAGGGAATTTGAACATTTTTGGCCAAGAAATTTAAAAATCTACAAAATTAATTGTGTTTTCTGACTTTAAGCTACCATACTTCCTCAAACATTTTGAAAAGGCCACTTGATAATTTGATGTGAAATTTGTGATTCATAATAGGATATATTGGAAACATTGATATTCAATGCAATATTCTTGTTTAATGCCTCTGGTCTGGATCTTATTTTTCTTTTTCTCCTTAAATGGTGTCCATATGAGTCAAGAAGAACTAGATTTTCTTTGGTCTTGCCATTGACTCTCTCTCTTTTTTCCCCACAGAATTTGAAGGAAAACGGTTATGACTATGTGTACTACTTTTTTCATGTAAAGTAATATATATTTGCTTGTTCTTTTATAGAACAATTGATGTTCAAAAAGAAATGTTACCACTTATTTTGTAATAGAATGTTATAATAGAATAATTTATGTTTTCCAAAATAACTTAACTTTTCAAGAAAACAACCAACCATGTCTGTGCCAAGAGCTTAATTCACCTTGAGCTTTGCTAAATTTGTTTGTAAGTGATTCTTATTTACAAATTCTATCTGAGAAAACACTATTTCTAATGAAAATACTGAAGAATCAGAAAAGTTGTTTAAGTATCACTTTCAAATGTTCAGATTGTTATTTAAATAAATGAAGTATTTTCTAAAATTCAGTTGTGGCCTCTGAAAAAGTTTCACTAAATTAAGAGGGTACTTACTTTTACACATTTAGGTCAACCATTATATTTCATTACATTACATCTTCAAAATTACATTGCTTCATCTCACAAACTAAATGGGAGAGTTCAAAATAAATTATGTCAGAGCCAAAGGGCATACTCAATACATGTAGGATACTCAGATTGTAGTTCCTGTTTTGTTTCTAATGAAAATAGGAAAGTGTGTTTACAGAGGCTAAAATTACAATCTTTTTGACATGCATCATTAACATGAAGTAGTGTCGCTTAACTTTGAAAGAAAAGCTGTATGTTATGATGATTCTTACGAACAAAACACCATGTTTTTCATGTCTGAGTTTTTTCCATTTTTTATTTCATCTGATTCTTTGTTATTTAAAACAAAATTATGCTGTTCAGAAATACATGTATTACTTCCATCTGAATAGAAATCATAAATTACCTATAGTTATGTTTCATCTTTGAATGCATCAATTTAGTGCAAGAACAGAAGCAATGGTGTTCTTTTTTTCTTTTTTTTGTTTAAATTTATTTCTTATGTTGCAAGTCAAGCTGTGAAAAAATGAAAAGCTCATTTTCATTCTAACCATTTGAAATTATCGTTCTCTAGAATGTCACTTTCCCAAATGCGTTACATATATTTCTAGCCTAAGTTATAGTGTAATAATGTTCAAAGAATAATTTTATTCATTTCATATTGTTTTTTTTATATGTGGTGACATTTCCACAGCCTGGCTTTCATGACAATGCTACCAAGAAAAATATAATTATCATATTAATTCAAGCTCTGTCTGTCTTCTGTGAATTGACTATTAGATCCATGTTTAGCAGCTTTTAAAATTCATGGAGCACCTTCAATTGTGCTGTAATGTTATAAAACTTTTATGAAATATCTTTACATGTTTTACACCTTTAACAGGGTTGAAGAAAGCATCATTATTTCTGTTCTGATGCATCTTGTACTGTTTCAATTTGATATTCTCAATAGAAGGAAAAAGTTTTTCATTTTGTCAAAACTTATATCAAATAGATATAAACAGCAGAACATTGTATGACCTCAAACATTTATTTAAGTTTTTATCTAAATTTAATTAAATTTATTTTAAATTTCTGGAAGTCTGTATATTATATTCTATAAATAGTATATTACATTGCATTGTATTTCAACATTTTTTTAGCATGTGACAAGTCTTCCAAGTTTAAACATTTATTTGTTTCTGACATCACTGAACAGATCTGAAATAAAAGTCATTGATCATTATTATTTGTGTGAGAATTTATAAGTTATTAGGTTGCACTTACATTTTTATCATTGAAATGTAAACATCATTAACTTTCATTAATTTCTCATATTTGTACTATGCTGTTTAATGCACATTTGTTTGCCTTACAGACACTTTATTTTAGTTCTGTTTTGTAAATTGCTATTTATGATTTCTCTTTGTGCTCATGAGCAACAGAGAATACACACAATTTATGGCAAAAGGATATTCTTACAGTAGAAAAGCAAAAATTTTCTTGCCATTCTATTCCTTAATTATTGTTAAAAAAGGTTTGTAGTAATTGTGAGATGCTCCATCAAATAAGAATATTTGAAGCATTTGCAGCTTTAATGGTATATAAAGATAGATAAGCCCTCTGTCACTTTCAGCATGCAAAACTAAGAAGGAAATGTGGATAATTGGCAATATGCATGAAAAGCAGCAACAAACTGTAGTCCATAAATAATCCTGGGACATGTCCTATCCCAAAGACAATATTTTTTTAAAGAGATTTTCTTTATGAATGACAAGTATGTTAATGTACAGCAATATACAAACTTTGTTTTCGCTTGTGTACAAATTGTATAGTAATCAACCTTTTTGGAAAATGGGATTTGTAATCAAAAAATAAAGACATAACTCATGAACAAGATGTCATGAAAAATAATCAAAAGTTTATTTTCAATGTTATTCCTACATTTGAATTCCTTTTCATTTTTCTAACATTTTTTTCTGAATGAAGTTCACACATAAATTGTTTCGGTGGCAATGAGACAGAATCAGAAAATACCATCTACACCTCTCATTCAAATAAGCTAACTGCTCTTCAAAAATAATTTTCTCTTTAAATAGTTATTTTTAACAATTGTATAAGAGGTTTATCAGTAATTCACATTTTTCATTATACATAGTTGTTGAGGCTGCAAAATAGCTTCATCAGAATTTGGGGAGAGCTACAGAAGCTGAATCGGGTTGTCTACAAGAGCTTGGTCACAGTTCCACGCTTGGCACCATGGAAAATTCTTAAAGACAATTATTTAAAAACTTTTAGTTTATCTCTGCGTAAAAATGATTGAATATTCACGTTGTCAATGTTACCTTGTCTTAGGCAAACAGAAGATTGTTTTCTATTGCAATTCGGGCATAATACAATATCACGCTAGTGGACACGCCAAAACATCTCTGAACACAGAGTCTACAACGGCTGTACGGTAGCCCCCGCTACCAACAGTCGAAAACCTAATTTTTTCAATGCAGACTGGATGTGAATTACTACTGCGCCTTTTAACTGACGAGGTGATCTGTGAAAATGGTCGGCTGAAAATTTCTACAACAATTGACTCTGTTGGCGTCATATTAAGAAATGCATTTGATTCCTAGAAGTGCCAACAATGCAGACCCACTCTCTTAACTTGCTGGAGTGAAATTCAACTCAATTCCAGTGAATTTTCATTTATTCTTCGAGCCAGAATTGAACCTCACGAAACGAGTGGAATCCACTCGGCTTTTAAAGTGAAATAATTCACTTTACGCTAGACTGACCGTTCCCTCGATTGGAGTGACTTGGACGATCACTCTCAGTGAGTGGATTTGCACTCAATATCGAGTATTCCAGGCATCCATTTAGAGAGAAATAGTTTCCAACCTCTAATGTTAATTGCCAAAATGATATTTCTGGTTATTGGGAACATACATTAACTTAAAGGCAGAAACTATGACCTAATGGAAGAATTGTGAATTTCAACCGACAATATATAACATAAATACGATGATACTTGTATCTTTAATAATTATATGGTGACCTAAGAAACAGCAAGGGGATAATATACACTATGGAGGTTAGAGGTTATAATATTCACTTTGAAAAGCTCTGGAGAGGTCCAGCATGTCTGGCTGAAATGGCAACCTATTAAATAAGTTTTCTTAATAAATTAAAAAAAAAAAAAAAAAAAAAAAAAAAAAAAAAAAAACACTTGTCCACCAGGCCATTCTTCTCACCTAATGATGTAAGACAGGATCACTCATTACATTCCTTGACCTTGTTACAAGAAATCATAGTGACATTTAGGTAATTTTGATAGGAATTGGTTACGCTAAGTATGTGCTCTCAATAGTATAATCCATCATTATATTTTTGATCCAACTAGAGAGTATGTGTGTGCATACACTCTCTAGATGTTTGGTACTTACTTTTATCTTATTATTTACTGCAGTGTTTTTAAAATTTCTACACATCTTTAAGAATATAAGAAAGCAAGTTCTTATAGTTTATATTTTTATACATTACACGAAATTGGAAAAAGTAAATGATGAAAATGATCATTACTCATAAGTAGGGAGAGGATTTTTATACCTTAAAAATGTTTATGTATGCTTTTAAAAATATTCATTTATTACCTAAAATTTAAGAAATACTTTAATATACTATAATAGCATCAATATATCATTTCCTGTATAAATCTTTCTTGATAAAATTCAGGAAAAGCATACTTTGAATGAGAAGATATCCTTTTCTACAAACATATTATAAGTTAGCTTACTTCTCAGAAGAAATAATTGAAGTAAATATGCACATTAATGAAGTTCACTGTAAGTCTTGTTTCATTTTTTCTGTCTGGCTTAAAAAAATTGTTATGAAGAAATATCCTACATTTGCACAAGTATTTTCTCATTTCTCGAGAAAAAAACAACCTCAAAATGTGACAAGTTCTTTCTAATCAATGAATGTTCACAAATAAATAGATTCTATGAAAACATGAAACATTTCACTTATACTGTAAATGCGTATTTTAATGAAATATGCAAAATATGCTCCTATAGTTACAGGAATATGCACCTACCGGAACAAATGGCCTAGCATCCTAGCTATGATTAGCTAGGATGCTAGGCCATTTTTTCCTGCATCCAACCAAATGTCAAGGAATCCAAACAAATCCAAATCCAAATCCAAAAACAAATCCAAGGCATCCAAACAAATGTCAAGGAATTTCACTTGGCTATGCCCTGAAACAACAGACAAAAAAGTGCAAAATCATAGAAATCTACTTCATACACATAGGTTTCTTAAATTTTGAAGTAATTGCATAAAGGTAATGAAATTTTTTATTCAATTACACAGTAAATAAAAAAAAGACTCCGAAGCTTATAAATTTTGCAAACTTCTGAACATTAAGGTAAATAGTACATTTATCAAAAACATCTGCACTGATATTGAATAAAATATTATATTACATGCTGCTTAAATAGCTTTAATATCATACTAATACAGCACATGTCTGTGAATGAAGTTGATCCCAACAGTAAGTCATTATATATATATATATATATATATATATATATATATATATATATATATATATATATATATATATATATATATATATATATATATATATATACACACACAAGGTGTGTTCAAAAAGAAACGGGAATTTTAATTTTTTAGAAACACTGTAATTTATTCAACAGCAATGTTGACACCTTCAAAGTAGTCACCAGTAGATACTATACACTTAAGCCAGCGCTTCTTCCAATCGCCGAAACACTTCTGGAACTCGATCTGTGGGATAGCATTTAACTCTTTCAGCGATGCGCTTTTAATCTCATCTATGCTTGCAAAACGACGGCCCTTTAAGGTTCTTTTTATTTTTGGGAAAAGGAAATAGTCGCACGGGGCCAAATCTGGCGAATATGGAGGCTGGGGCATCATAACAGTGTTGTTTCTTGCCAAAAATAGGTGCGTCAAGCTGGAACAGCCAAGTCAGCACACCCACACGAAACATGTCTAATCATTTATTGCTAATTAATTGCCAATTAATTGCCACATTTTTGAATTAATTGCCACGTATTTTCGTGGAGAAAACGGGTGTGTGCTAGCTTGACGTCAAGCCAGCACACACATCAGTTAAATTCGAGCCAGAGCTCAACGGAAACAATCTAATCATTTATTGCTAATTAATTGGCAATTAATTGCCACAATTTGGAATTATTTCGCACGTATTTTCAGTCTCAAATAATCAAAGTAAATGGCAGCAGGCATGACGCAACCCGCAACATAATTCTGAACGTCAAGCCAGCACACACATCAGGTAAATACGAGCCAGATCGCAACGAAAATCATCTAATCATTTATTGCTAATTAATTGCCAATTAATTGCCACAATTTGGAAAGAATTCGCAAGTATTTTCAGTCTAAAATAATAAAAGTAAATTGCAGCAGGCGTGACGCAACCCGCAACATTTTAAAAATTGGAATATAGAGAAAACCAACGAGCACAATCACATAAAATTAACGAGATAGTTTAAACACATATCAAACTATTATTTTACTCTATGCATGATTTAATTACCCCTCTCTTTTATGAGATATTACATTTTATAACTTCGTAGTTTTGCAAACACGTACGACATTCAAATAGATAATGCAAGAGTACCAACGAGTGCGATATATCTATAATCTATTAAATATTTAAATACACATTCAATACTAGTTTACTATACTGAAGATAAATTAATCAATGTTGCCGTGGATTATATAAACATTGCTGAAACTGCATCAGATTTATCGAACCAAGCCACTTTTTCAAAATCAAAAATACAGAGAACCAGCAAGCACAATCACATAAAATTAAAAACGTACTTATCAGATGTTTAGAACTAATATTTTACTATACAAACTATTAAATTGCCCTTGTCATTTATTAAATTATAATTTTTTTTAACGTCGTTGTTATGAAACCACATCGAATTTCGAACAGGAAATGGGAGAGTACCAACAAGCTCCAATTTCTAAATTCTATATAATTACTAAATGCACATTCAATACTAGTTTATTACATGAAAGAAAAATTGATAAATGTTGCCGTGAATTATCAAAACATTTTGAAACTGCATGAAAGTTATCTAACCAAGCCAGATATTGAAATTCGAAAATACAGAGAACCAACGAGCACAATCACATAAAATTAAAAACATAGTTAAAGGATGCTTAGAACTAATTTTTTATTCTATACAGGATTTAATTGCTCTTGTCGTTTATTAAATATAAATTTTTTAAAACTTCGTTGTTATAAAATCTTATTGACTTTCCAACTGGAATTGCGATAGCACCAACGAGCGCAAATATATTAAATTTATGTAATAATTGAATCCACATTTAATAGTACATTATTACACCAAATATAAATTGATAAATATTGCCGTGAATTATATAAACATGATTGATACTGCATGGCATTTACCGAACCAAGCCAGATATTCAAATTCGAAAATCCAGAGAAACAATGAACACAATCACATAAAATTATGAACATAGTTAATAGATATTTAGACCTAATTATTTACTCTATACACGATTTAATTGCTCTTGTCATTTATTAAATAATATTTTTTTAAATCTTCTTTGTTATGAAACCTCGAAGACATTCGAACAGGAAATGCGAGAGAACCAACGAGCACTAATATCTAAAATCTATTTAATAATTGAATGCACGTTCAATACTAGTATATTACATTAAAGATAAATTGATAGATGTTACCGTGAATTATATAAACATTTTGAAACTGCATGGGGGTTATCGAACAAAGCCAGATATTCAAATTCGAAAATACAGGGAACCAACGAGCACAATAACATAAAATTAAGAACATATTTAATAAATTTATAGAACTAATTGTTTACCCTATACACGATTTATTTGCTTTGGTCATCAAAAAATAATTTTTTAAAAATTTTGTTTTTATAAAACGTCATCGACAATCGAAGAGGAAATGCGAGAGTACAAACGAGCACTAAAATGTAAAATATATTTAAAATTTAAATGCGCGTTCAGTACTAGCATATTAGACTAAAGATAAATTGATAATTGTTGCCGTAAATGATATAAACATTTTGAAACTGCATGGGAGTTATCTAACCAAGTCAGATATTGAAATTGGAAAATACGGAGATCCAACGAGTACAATCACATAAAATTAAGAACATATTTAATAAATATAAAGAAATTATTGTTTACCCTATACACGATATAATTGCTCTTGTTATTTTTCTAATAATACATTTTTAAAACTTTGTTGTTATGAAATCTCATCGACAATCGAGGAGAAAATGCGAGAGTACAAACGAGCACTAATATGTAAAATATATTTCAAATTTGAATGCGCGTTCAATACTATGCATATTACAGTGAAGATAAATTGATAATTGTTGCCGTGGATTATATAAACATTTTGAAACTGCATGGGAGTTATCTAACCAAGCCAGATATTGAAATTCGAAAATACAGAGAACCAACGAGCACAATCATATAAAATTAAGAACATAGTTAAAGGATGCTTAGAATTAATTTTTTATTCTATACACGATTTAATTGCTTTTGTCGTTTATTAAATATAAATTTTTTTAAACTTCTTTGTTATGAAACCTCGAAGACATTCGAACAGGAAATGCGAGAGAACCAACGAGCACTAATATCTAAAATCTATTTAATAATTGAATGCACGTTCAATACTAGTATATTACACTAAAGATAAATTGATAGATGTTACCGTAAATTATATAAACATTTTGAAACTGCATGGGGGTTATCGAACAAAGCCAGATATTCAAATTCGAAAATACAGGGAACCAACAAGCACAATCACATAAAATTAAGAACATAGTTAAAGGATGCTTAGAACTAATGTTTTATTCTATACACGATTTAATTGCTCTTGTCGTTTATTAAATATAAATTTTTTAAAACTTCGTTGTTATAAAATTTTATTGACTTTCCAACTGGAATTGCGATAGCACCAACGAACGCTAATATCTAAAATCTATTTAATAATTGAATGCACATTCAATGCTAGAACAATACACTAAAGATCAATTGTTAAATGTTGCCGCGAATTATATAAACATTATTGAATCTACATGGCAGTTATCAAATCAAGCGAGATATTCAAGTTCGAAAATACAGAGAACCAACGAGCACAATCACATAAAATAAAGAACATAGTTAAAGGATGCTTAGAACTAATTTTTTATTCTATACACGATTTAATTGCTCTTGTCGATTATTAAGTATAAATTTTTTAAAACTTTGTTGTTAAACATCTTGTTGACCTTCCAACTGGAATTGCGATAGCACCAACGAGCGCAAATATCTTAAATTTATGTAATAATTGAATCCACATTTAATAGTACATTATTAAACCAAATATAAATTGATAAATATTGCTGTGAATTATATAAACATGATTGATACTGCATGGCAGTTACCGAACCAAGCCAGATATTCAAATTCGAAAATCCAGAGAACCAACGAGCACAATCACATAAAATTATGAACATAGTTAATAGATATTTAGACCTAATTATTTACTCTATAGACGATTAATTTGCTCTTGTCATTTATTAAATAATAATTTTTTAAATCTTCTTTGTTATGAAACCTCGAAGATATTCGAACAGCAAATGCGAGAGAACAAACGAGCACTAATATCTAAAATCTATAATTTAATTGAATGCACGTTCAATACTAGTATATTACACTAAAAATAAATTGATATATGTTACCGTGAATTATATAAACATTTTGAAACTGCATGGGGGTTATCGAACAAAGCCAGATATTCAAATTCGAAAATACAGGGAACGAACGAGCACAATCACATAAAATTAAGAACATAGTTAAAGGATGCTTAGAACTAATGTTTTATTCTATACACGATTTAATTGCTCTTGTCGTTTATTAAATATAAATTTTTTAAAACTTCGTTGTTATAAAATCTTGCTGACCTTCCAACTGGAATTGCGATAGCACCAACGAGCGCAAATATATTAAATTTATGTAATAATAGAATCCACATTTAATAGTACATTATTACACCAAATATAAATTGATAAATATTGCCGTGAATTATATAAACATGATCGATACTGCATGGCAGTTACCGAACCAAGCCAGATATTCAAATTCGAAAATCCAGAGAACCAACGAGCACAATCACATAAAATTAAAAACATAGTTAAAGGATGCTTAGAACTAATTTTTTATTCTATACACGATTTAATTGCTCTTGTCGTTTATTAAATATAAATTTTTTAAAACTTCGTTGTTATAAAATCTTGCTGACCTTCCAACTGGAATTGCGATAGCACCAACGAGCGCAAATATATTAAATTTATGTAATAATTGAATTCACATTTAATAGTACATTATTACATCAAATATAAATTGATAAATATTGATGTGAATTATATAAACATGATTGATACTGCATGGCAATTACCGAACCAAGCCAGATATTCAAATTCGAAAATGCAGAGAACCAACGAGGTCAATCACATAAAATTATGAACATAGTTAATAGATATTTAGACCTAATTATTTACTCTATACACGATTTAATTGCTCTTGTCATTTATTAAATAATATTTATTTAAATCTTCTTTGTTATGAAACCTCGAAGACATTCGAACAGGAAATGCGAGAGAACCAACGAGCACTAATATCTAAAATCTATTTAATAATTGAATGCACGTTCAATACTAGTATATTACACTAAAGATAAATTGATAGATGTTACCGTAAATTATATAAACATTTTGAAACTGCATGGGGGTTATCGAACAAAGCCAGATATTCAAATTCGAAAATACAGGGAACCAACAAGCACAATCACATAAAATTAAGAACATAGTTAAAGGATGCTTAGAACTAATGTTTTATTCTATACACGATTTAATTGCTCTTGTCGTTTATTAAATATAAATTTTTTAAAACTTCGTTGTTATAAAATCTTATTGACTTTCCAACTGGAATTGCGATAGCACCAACGAGCGCTAATATCTAAAATCTATTTAATAATTGAATGCACTTTCAATGCTAGAACACTACACTAAAGATTATTTGTTAAATGTTGCCGTGAAATATATAAACATTATTGAAACTACATGGCAGTTATCAAATCAAGCCAGATATTCAAATTCGAAAATGCAGAGAACCAACGAGCACAATCACATAAAATTAAGAACATATTTAATAAATATATAGAACTAATTATTTACTCTATACACGATTTAATTGCTCTTGTCATTTTTTTAAGAATAAATTTTTAAAACTTTGTTGTTATGAAACCTCATCGTGATTCGAAGAGACAATGCGAGAGTACCAACGAGCACTAATATGTAAAATATATTTAAAATTTGAATGCGCGTTCAATACTAGCATATTAGAGTAAAGATAAATTGATAATTGTTGCCGTAAATTATAAAAACATTTTGAAACTGCATGGAAGTTATCTAACCAAGCCAGATATTGAAATTCGAAAATACAGAGAACCAACGAGCACAATCACATAAAATTAAGAACATAGTTAAAGGATGCTTAGAATTAATTTTTTATTCTATACACGATTTAATTGCTTTTGTCGTTTATTAAATATAAATTTTTTTAAACTTCGTTCTATAAATATTCTTTCGTTCTATAAACACTATTGATACCGCATGGCAGTTACCGAACCAAGCCAGATATTGAAATTCGAAAATGCAGAGAACCAACGAGCTCAATCACTTAAAATTGAGAACAAATTTATTAGATATTTAGACCTAATTATTTACTCTATACACGATTTAATTTCTCTTGTCATTTATTAAATAATATTTTTTTAAAACTTCTTTGTTATGAAACCTCGAAGACATTCGAACAGAAAATGCGAGAGTCCCAAGGGGCACTAATATCTAAAATCTATTTAATAATTGAATGAACGTTCAATACTAGCATATTACACTAAAGATAAATTGATAAATTTTTCCGTGAAGTATATAAACATTTTGAAACTTAATGGGAGTTATCTAACCAAGCCAGATAGTGTAATTCGAAAATACAGAAAACCAGCTAGCACAATCACATAAAATTAAGATCATAGTTAAAGGATGTTTAGAACTATTTTTTTTATTCTATACACGACTGGATTGCTGTTGTCGATTATTAAATAATATATTTTTAAAAATTTCGTTGTTATAAAATATTTTTGACTTTCCAACTGGAATTGCGATAGTACCAACGAGCACTTATATCTAAAATGTATTTAATAATTGAATGCACGTTCATACTAGTTTATTATGCTAAAGATAAATAGATAAATGTTGCTGGGAATTATATAGACATTATTGAAACTGCATGGGAGTAATTGAACAAAGCCAGATATTCAAATTCGAAAATACAGAGAACCAATGAGCACAATCACATTAAATTAGGAGCATAGTTACTAGATATATGGCACTAATTTCTTCCTCTATACATGATTTAATTGCTCTTGTCCATTATTAAATAATAAATTTTTAAAGCTTTGTTGTCATGAAACCTCATCGACTTTCGAAGAGGAATTGCGGGAGAACCAACGAGCACTAATATGTAAAATCTATTTAATTATTGAATGAACATTCAATACTAATTTTTTAATTATAAATGTATGTTAATAAATATTGGCGTGTAGTATATCAATATTTTTGAAATTTCATCAGAGTTTTCGAACAAAGCCAGATTATCAAATTCGAAGAAATAGAGTACCAACGAGCACAAGCACATATAACCATCAACATAGTTTATAGTTATTTAATACTAATTTTTTACTGTATACACAATTTAATATCTATTGCCGTTAGGGAATAGTAATTTTTTTAAAATTCGTAGTTGTGCAATTACGTACGACTTTCGAATAGGAAATGCGAGAGTACCAACAAGAACAAATATTTAATATCTCTTAAATTATAAAATACACAGATGATACTAGTTTATTACGTTAAAGGTAAATTAAGAAATTTTGCCGTTTATTATATAAACATTGTTGAATCCGTATCTGAGTTATCGAACCAAGCCAGATATTCAAATTCGAAAATTTAGAGAACCAACGAGCACAATATTGTATAACCAACAACATTGTGTTTAGTAATTTAATACTGATTTTTTATTTACACACGATTTAATTGCTATTCGGGTTACGAAGGAAAGAATTTTTATAAATTCGTAAATATGCAACCACGTACGACTTTCAATTGGGAAATTTTAAATTACCCTTTCACAAGGGTGAAAGTGAAACAGAGTATTCGAACCATGCGAGATTTTAAAATTTGAAAATAGAGGGAATCAATAAGCACAAATATAGGAAACCAAGAATATAATTTAACAGACATTTGATCCTAATTTACTACTCTAAAATAATTTAAGTTTCCTGCCATTGATGGAATAAATAATTTTATAACTTCATTGCAATGCTTTCTGGCCCGAGAATCGGGTAGAAAATTAGAGAGTACGATCTGGCACAAAAGAATATAGATTTTATTATATAGATATATATTAATAGATTTTATTACATGGGAGTTTTATTTGTTTGTTTTTTTCTCCCTTTCAAAATTCAAAATTTAGTGCTTATTTATCCTTGAAAATAGATTTTATTACATGAGAGTTTTTTTTGCTTTTTTTTCTCCCTTTCAAAATTCAAAATTTAAGTAGTATATGACTTATTGTAGGGATCACAGAATTTTGAAAATGTGCACACAATTCACTTTTCCCCATAGCTCGTCATACGCAGTTTTTAACTGTTTTTTGACGTAAAATAAATAAATAAATAAAATAAATAAATGAATAAAAAGAACCAAAACCTATTAAGTCTTTTAATGCACATTTAATACTAAGTTATTAGAGCAAAGATAAATTTTAAAAAGTTTAAAAATATTTTATATCGTAAGTGGCAAGAATAATGATTTTTTGTTTAGAAAACTTAATTAGTATAACATGTTTGTGAAATTATAGTCTTGTTTTTATTTGATTGATCTCGTTATTCTGCATCTTAATCGAATTTGAATATCTAGCATGTTGAGTCTAGTATGATTTTGTTTTATCAACATTTATTTAAATATGGCTACGGTTAAAAATTGATCTTTGGTGTAACACATTAGTTTTGATTGTGTGTTTAAATATTTAATAGGTTTTGTAGTTTGTACCAGTTGGTACACTCTAATTTCCTACTCGAATATCGTACGTGGTTGCATAAGTAAGAACACTAAAATTAGTTATTTTGTAAATGGCTGAAGCAATTAATTTCTGTTAAGAGTATTAAGTTAGTATCAAATACCTGTTAAATTATGATTTAGGTTTTATTTGATTGTTCTCGTTGGTTCTCTCTATATTCGAATTTGAATATTGGCATGTTTGGGGAACTATGATTCAGTTTTTAACAATATTTAATACACGGCAATGTTAATAAATATATCTTTTTTGTTATAAATTAGTATTGAATGTGCTTTTAATAGATCATTTTGTGATAGGTCGTCAAAATAGGTCTTAATCATAACGTTTGGCCTGTAGGAAGAGCTGCTCAACAATTGATATACATTTTACAGTTTCTAAGAAAGCGAATAATTTAAAAACGGGAAACGACACCAACTTATTCGATGGTTTTCGGCAGTAGTCACAACACTTATATCAAGATATACATTCATTTGTTAAAAATTTGTGACAAGACATATCTATGTTGTATTTTATTTACTAAATGTAGCATTGGATAACGTTTTTTGTTTAATTCTTATCTATAAATGTACGTATTACGTGGTCGGACGGAGGAGCGGAATTGATCGCCACATAAATACAGACACTTATTATTAATATTAACCATTTAGTTACGAACGGGAAACAATTATCCTTGCGATTTTCAGCTCAGCGGTTCGAATGGGACGTTTGTAACTCGTTCTCCAGAGCAGGGACCGAATACCGAAATAATAGCGGTAAAGGTATTTATACCAGTATACAAATACCTTTACCTCTATTATACCTTTATTCAAAATACCTTTAAAAATACCGGTATATGACGTCAAATACCGGTATTTTTAGAGGTATTTTACCTTTATCCGACGTCTATACCGGTAAAATACCTCTATTTAGAGGTATTATACCGGTATTCTCTCATCAAAATACCGGTATTTCAGTAGAATCATACAGGTATTTGGGGAAAATTCATTGGGATTTTTTCCTCTGATGGCTCAGAGGAAACAACTATTTACACGGCAGAGTTTCTGACCGGGAGTTCCTAGGGTTCGAGTCCCGAGGGTGGCGGATTTTCGACACATATTCTAGCTAGGTCGAGTTCTGCCGTTGACTGGGAAGTCGAGTTCTGCCGTCAGACGGAGGGACCAGCCAACGGTCTTTCGCAGACATCAACACGAGCTCGTTCGCTGACCTTGGACCTCACGTCCTGGCGCAGATCTTGGCGACACGTGATATAGTGTTGAAAATGTATCGAATTTCTCCGTATAAATCTTGTCCTTTCTATAAAAAATTGAGAAACGTGTCTTCTTATCCATAAACGAGTCTTCCCACGTATACCAAACTTCCTTCTTGCACGACTGTTCATCACTAAATACGATTATTTGCTTAAATTTGATCGTATCACTAACATTCCCGAAAATATTTTTTTGAGTTTGCCCAGTTTCCTTATTCTGCACCATAATTAATAATTATAATTATATATTAATTAATTATATATAATTATTAATTATAACTAAAACAATATTAAAAATTGACATTGAACGCTAATAGACATTAACTATTCTTACGCGAGGAAACAGAAGCGTTATGTTTAATTCAAAATTAATAATTGAAGCATGTTTAATTTACATCCATGTATTATTTAAGAAATTTCATTAAGAAAAATATTAATAGTACTATATAATATTAATTAATTTTAATAAATATTTTAAAACATTAATACTAATTAAATTTTAAATGTTTGCATTAAATTTGTGTAAATTAATTTATTATTTTGTTTGTTAATTTATACATTTATTTAAATTAAATGTTAATTTTAATTAAAAAGTAAAAATGTTAATATTAATAAACTCTTTTTTATTAATTAATAATGTTAGTATATATTTCTTATTATTAAGGAAGAAACACTCTTCTCGAAGTGGGCTCCTCCAGATGCCTTTTACAATGTAAGCTACCCGCGTAGAAGGGAACCCTTGCCCACATGCGATGTTAATAGCTAATAATAATAGTAATAATAATAATAATAATAATAATAATAAATAATATAATAATAATAAATAATATAATAATAATAAATAATATAATAACAATAAATAATATAATAATAATAATAATAAAATAATATAATAATAATAATAATAATAATAATAATAATAATAATAATAATAATAATAATAATAATAATAATTACATAATAATTTACTTTTATTACAAATTTTCTCAATATTTGCAGTTAATGTCAAAATATATTAAACCCTTAATATAAACTAGGAAAATAACATTTTATTTTGGCCCAATTTATTAATGTATAATTAAGATTTAATTGTGAAATGAAGTGAAAGGAAATCATTTTTTAACAATAACAAAACTGGGCCTGAAAGCCTGAACGTTCGTGATTATCTCAAGGTGTCAACGCTTACTCAGTTCGCCGAAGGAGGGGTCGGAGAAGGAAGAAACTGTCCTACGCCTACGGCACGGCGCATACGTTGACAGCCTCTCCATGTGCGAAATACAAAGACAGGCTTAGGTCATCTCTCAGGTCAGATGGGAGATAGCTCGATGAAGGACACTAAGAAAAGGTTCTCTTCAATAGAATCAATAATTATTATTTCAGATTTCAACTTTTCCGAAGTTTAAATTAAGGGAGGTTTTCAATACATACTACGTATGCAAAACGTAAACGCCCGAACACAAAACATTTACAATAATAAGAATAGAGTTTAATACAGTTGTTTTATATATATATATATATATATATATATATATATATATATATAAATTTATATGTATATACAAAATAATAATTTAAACAAATAACAATTATGAAATGATATTTCATTAATAAACATTTTGTGAGATATTAACTAAAGTAACCTATTTTTTCAACATGTATGGATGGTAAGCTATATTTCTTCATTTAAAATACCGGTATAATACCGGTATAACCTTTATGGACGTCCATACCGGTATAGACGTCCTATGAGGTATTTTACCGGTATAAAAGAATAAAGGTATTTGAAAAAGGTATGGAAAAATACCGGTATTAAACCGGTATTTTTTACCGGTATTCAATACCTTTTCGGTCCCTGCTCCAGAGGCGTGTGACAGGCTTTATCTCTCGCTTCCTGAGGATGACACGTTGAGAACCGGCGATTTCCACGTATTGGAGTCCCGTCCTACACAAGGTGTTGATAGAGAAGGGTTTAGTCGTGGGCCGCTGTGGCATTCTGCGCGTTTACAGTGTGCCGTCGCCGTTTAGAGTGTTCTTCAAAGCAAATTAAGAGGTTAATGAAAGCATACATTCTCCTAACACAGAAGAAGAATAAAGAGAAGTAATACGAAAAAAAATATGGATAAGGGGATGATGCTTCACACAGTTTGTCAAATCCCAAAGACTTTCTTCAGATTTGAGAAGATTTAATGTAAATGAGCATCTTTTTATCCGCGCATTTTCAGATTTTTTGCAAACATCGCAGCTTTTATCGACGACACGTTTGTTTCTGAATTATTGGAAAACGAGTAAAAGCGAAAATTACAGAAGAATTCGAAAAAATGGCAATATAATTCGCGGCAACATTTAACAATTGTTCTGAAGTGTAATATTCTAGCATTGAACGTGCATTCAATTATTAAATAGATTTTAGATATTAGTGCTCCTTGGTACTCTCGCATTTCCTGTTGGAATATCTTCGAGGTTTCATAACAAAGAAGTTAAAAAAAAAATTAGTAAATGACAAGAGCAATTAAATCGTGTATACAGCAAACAATCAGTTCTGAATGTCTTTTAATTACGTTCATAATTTTATGTGATTGTGCTCGTTGGTTCTCTGTATTTTCGAATTTGAATATCTGCCTTTATTCGATAAACCCCATGCAGTTTCAAAATGTTTATATATTTCACGGAAACATTTATCAACTTATCTTTAGTGTAATATACTAGTATTGAACGTGCATTCAATTATTAAATAGATTTTAGATATTAGTGATCATAGGTTCTCTCGCATTTCCTGTTCGAATGTCTTCGAGGTTTCATAACAAAGACGTTTTAAAAAAATATTATTTAATAAATGACAAGAGCAATTAAATCGTGTATAGAGTAAATAATTAGGTCTAAATATCTATTAACTATGTTCATACTTTTATGTGATTGTGCTCGTTGGTTCTCTGGATTTTCGAATTTGAATATCTGGCTTGGTTCGGTAACTGCCATGCAGTATCAATCATGTATATATAATTCACGGTTTCATTTATTAATTTATATTTGGTGTAATAATGTACTATTAAATGTGGATTCAATTATTACAGAAATTTAAGATATTAGCGCTCGTTGCTGCTATCGCAATTCCAGTTGGAACGTCACCAAATTTTATAACAACGAAGATTTCAAAACTTTATATTTAATAATCGACAAGAGCAATTAAATCGTGTATAAAATAAAAAATTAGTTCTAAGCATCCTTTAACTATGTTCTTAATTTTATGTGATTGTGCTCGTTGGTTCTCTGTATTTTCGAATTTCAATATCTGG